>JBAJNP010000056.1:0-95146 GCA_036877545.1 Yasuhikotakia modesta | reverse complement strand
AAAAAAAAGTTAGCAATGCTGTGTTTGACTGGCTTGTTTCTCCTTTTCTTATTCCACAAATAAGCACATAAAACAGCCCGAATGACATAATTTATTCCTGTTTTTGTAAACAAATTATCTAGTTTACATTATAACGTCACTCAAATCATCCTAATAATTTTACAAATACTTTCAGAGCTTAGACTACATGCTTCTCTACAGTTTTATGCTTTAACTGTCCGTTTAAATTACTGTCATGAAATTAAACATTCACAGAAAATTTGCACTCATTTAAAATTACACAAATTAACCAGCATTTACATGACTTCATCAACAAAAACCCAGCTAATGATTTTAAGTTGTAAAAATGTCTTCCTAACTTTTTCAAAAATCATAAAAACATCTAAAATATTTTCACTATCACTAATGAGCAAAAACGACATACAGACATATTGACATGCATGCATATATCTTGATTATTGTCACAATTTAATGATATGGGGGTCTTACCTGCCGTCTGTATGTGGGCCTTCCTGCAGGTGAAGGGTCTGTGTGTGTTGCTCACAGTGGCTGCTGTGGTGGTACTGCACACCAGGCAGGTTCTGTCCACAGCGCAGTGAGGTTCCATCTTCTCCTGCGAGATCAGGCCCGTTCTCCTTCTCTGAACAGAATGTCATACAGCCTCCATTCACTGGAACAGAGGAAAATACAGTAGGTTTATTATTAACAGTCCAATAAGAACTGCAACGTTTTTAAAACATTCATCATTCAATATTTACAGTATCTGAAACCACATCACAAGCAAATTTATTTTGGTAACACGAAAAAACCTTCTGGAGAACAAAAATCATAAAAAAAGTGTCAAAACATAACTGGTAGAGCAATACACTAACAATGCCAAGTTCATGGGTTTAACTCCCAGAACTCACTGAAAATGCAAGTCTAATTGGACTGTAAATAGTTTTGGATATAATAGCCTAATGCATAAATGTAAATACATGTCATTAAAATTTACAGTCTCTCTCTTCCTGCAAAAACCAATGAAATACTTTCAAGAACGAAAATGCCCTCCTCCTAATTTAGCCTTCAGGGACTTAAGCTACAAACTTTTGAGAACACTAAGTCCGTTTATCTTTTCGCGCTTTGCTGTCACTGCACAAAAAACTCTCGAACGAAGGAAAGCAAATGTCACCAAAATAAACAAAGAGGGGAACAGCGCATAGCGAAATAAAAAGCTTACGTAGCGCTTGGAAATATTTCCTCAAGGAAAGCCGACACTCTTTTCGACTCCAGCGCGGGTGATCACATCTTATTTAAAGTGTTTCTAAATCAATTTCAGAAATCTAATTTGCTCAGGATGATGATATTAATAATGTAACACTCGATGGAATTCGATCAAAACCGTCGTATAAACATTTGGATAAACCGAGCCTGAGACAAAAGAGGTTAGGTAAATCAAAGAGACATGTTTGAATAAGAAATAAACGGAATAAAAAGGTGACAAGTAATTGCTTTACAGAAAAAACGTGTGAGGGAAACAAAGAAATAAGTGTTGAGAGGTGAGGAAAAATAAAGAAATAGAAAAGCTGGTGAAGTTAATCATACGACACGCAGGCCTTGTAAAGCATGTACTGGGTTTACTCAACTCTATAAACAGAAGAAACAAGCTTTTCTTACCCATACTAGTTTTCAAAAAACAATAGTAGTTGTTTATTAAATCTTGGATCATTTATCCTTGGCTTAGCATTCCCACATTTGGAACGTCAAACGGAGTTTGTGTATAACATCACCGCTCGCCGGACCAAAGCCAAGGATTTCTTGCTTCATCGTGAGAGAATTGCAAGCGCCATCAATGATGCTGGGATAGCTTGTTTTACACAAATACTGACTCGTGTTCTTTCAAGTCTGCGCTATTCTGCCATCCCATGTCACCTTATTAGCACATTTTACTACGCTGATGGAAATCCTATATTTCAAACCTATTTTGGAAACGTTTCTGTTTTACAAAAAAGCCTACAAATGCCAAGTCATGAAGAGACAAACTATACTGTTGATTAGCCGCGCACAGAGAATGTTTTCAGAATGTTGGCTAGCATTCTCCAAAAGTTCTCACTATCAAAACAAATCATGCAGTAACATTAGTAGATTGTTTTTTTAAACATTATAAATCTATACACCTATTATTATTTTAAGTTGTTACTGGAATGTTTTCAAAACATTACAGAATCAGAAACATCCTTAAAACCATGCCATAATGTTAATACAACATTTAAGCAAAAACTGAACTTAACACTTAGAACAACTCTTTGTCACTTAACAGAAACGTTGGGGAAATGTTCTTACAACCTACAATTGTGATGTAGGTACAGCCAGAAGCCGCAGCACAGATCTGTTCCTCAGATTCTCAAAATTGCCCAATATCATATCTGGGTCACGATTCTTTGAATTCTAGCCTCAAGTGGCAGTTTGTGAAAGCGGTTCTGACGTTAACCCCACAGTTCGGAAAATTTAGACATAAAAACTGCAAATTCGAGGAACCTTGAGAAACGAAGGAGAAAAAGAGGAACATAATGCACTTTTGTCAAAATATCAGGTGAACCTCTGAGGCATTTTGCATCTCGAACGTCATGAAGAGCAGATGAAACTATGCAGCCCTGTGTAGAAGGTGATGATTAGAGCTTAGAAGCTTCTCCTCAACCTCGGGCAATAAAGAAATTTGCACATTCAACCTGTGAAAGATGAGGCAAATGGCACCGAATCAAACATTCTTCAAATCAACACAGTTCACACTCCATATGTCTCTCAACATGTTACTGTCCAACTCCAAACAGCTTCCAAGTTACATCAGCTCAGATCCAAGTTCTTACTAACAACATCGGTTTTACGTACAGAACAAACTATGGGGAGATTTAAGACACGATGCTTTGGTGCATTACCAGAATTAGTCTCAGCAATGCTGAATAAGTGAATCTCATCTGCATTTGGAAACTTGGACAGAACTTCAGATGTGATCTATATTGAATAAGCCACAGTAACTCAGGGCTGGGTTATTGCATTGTATGTTGGTTTTTAGTGAAAAGGTGAATGTTCGTGAAAGTTCCAGTTTTGAATGCTGGAACAAAGGAAAATACGATGAGAAACAGACTCTTACAATTACACAAATGCAGAACACAAGAGACATGTTGGCCAATAAGTACCTGCACTTAAAACATTTGTTTTTTCAGATACAAGACTATGTTTGTCTTCTTTCAGCTTGTCACATTTTATTGATTAAAAACAATCTAGAGTAAAGGAGACAGGAAATCATTGCGGAGTCAGTGGGAAAACAACAGACCAGATTCAAACCTGTGCTTCCCACAAGAGCACCACAGCTCAATGAGACAGAAACGCTTCTGCTAACCACAAGGCCAAAGCTTTTCAAAGTTACAAAACATTGTAGAAAGTTCTAGAAACATTCAGAATGTAGAGCATTGCGTTAGCAGCGCAAATGTTGTGGGTTTGATCCCTGGGAACGCAAGTACTGAAAAAAAATGTGTACCATGAATTTACTGTAAGTTGTTTTGGACAAAAGCGTCTGCCAAATGAATAAATGTAATTATATTTTTTATACCACCTAACAAATAAAGTATGTTTCCGCCACTATAACTGATTTAGTTTTATAATGCTGCTAGTATAAACAACATAAAAATGCTGTTTAAACAGTGTTTAATGAAATGTTCGCTGATGTCACTGCATGTTAACTGTCCATGTTTAGCCACAATACTGCGTAAGAAAAACGTCTTTCCAACATCTGCACCTCACACGGACAAATCAAACGGTTCCAACACACTGGATCTCATCAGTACCTGGAAAACAGACGAATACAAAGAGCATTTTTCTCCGTTTTCTGATCCATGACCAAATGAAAGAGAAAGTGAAGGAGGGGGCAGATTTGCAAGCGTTCAGGAGCCATTAGGAACGACAGTCCTGGGTGTGAAATCACTGCAGCGCACTGCCAGTTACTCCTGAGGGCAGAGATCCGTGATGGAGGCCAGCCTGATGTTTTGGCTCCATTCACAACAACAGCAGAACACGATCTGAGAGAAAAACACTTCAGTGGTAGTTCTGTCATTTCATAAGAACAGATTCGGCTAATAACAGCAGCAAATTCTCTCATGCTACAGTATTTATCCTAAATATACACTTGCGGTCATCATATTGCACACGCATCATATTAAACTGTTAAAACTGTCACTGTTAAAAAAATAACAATAGCGATTAATCATTAATAACAGCTAGCATCTAACCAGTAGGTACCGCAAGTAATAAATTAAGCAAAAAGGCAAATAGGCAGTGTATTATATGTATGATAAATACATAAAAATATAATGTGTATATATGTTCACACACACGTGTAAATTTTATATTTTTATGTATTTATCATACACATAATATACAGACGATATACACACACACACAATATTTTTTTTATTTTTGTTTTTGTAAAATTATTGCTAAATACATATTTTAAAAATACAGAGTGCGTGTTGTATTTCAAAAACATAACATTACATAATAGACTTATGATGTATTGCTCACCATTGCTCAATGTGCTAAACCGCAGCTTCAACTATCAACTGCAAAATTACTTTTACATTACCCTGAGAAGGACACAGCGTAACCGGCTACCCATAACCCACCGGCGGACTCTCCCTGCATCTGATCAGCAGATGGGTTGGCCATTATTACCTGTAATTGTCGGTAATCTCAGGCGATTTTTTATTTCGGTGACACTTCATTTTCTACAATTCTCTCCTCCTGCCTTTCAAGTCACCTAAGTGCAGCAGTAAGTGCTGGAGTGAGACCGAGCTTGTGCCAGCGCTTAATGTGTTCAAGTCTTCAGAGATTCTCGCAATGGAAAGCAGATGCGTGGATATGTGTGTTCTCAGGAATACTGAGGGGGGTGTGTGCGTGTGTGCGTGTGTCAGCGCATGTATGTGTGTATCAACTTTAATGCACGTCAAGCATTCAAGCCCAGAGAACAACAAACTGCCAAAACCGCAAGATAGATGCGTGTGGAAATGCCGGGTGACATTTGTGCTCCAGGCCCTTCGGTGCCATAAATCACAGCATCAGCACTTAAACAGTTAATGACCATCGTTTCTTCATCTCGTTTCATCTCTTCGCTTTTTTGAGTTCTCACTCTGCTCTCATCCTCCCAACAGGCCAGTGTCCACTTAACAAGTTTAGGCTGTAAGAACGTTTTTCTATCATTCTCATTAAGTAAGAAAAAACGTTACAAATGTTATGTTCAAAGCATCCTTTCTTAGACATTCTATTAACATCACTGCTTACTTATGAGAATGGATTTAATTCTGCAACATAAGTAAAATGCTCCACTAACAACTTTACAATAACATTGTCTAACATATATTTCATATATCAAAAATGTTAGACAATGTTCTGAGATTGTTCCTTGTTAGCCGGGTAGATGTTTCTTTATGTATTGCGCTCATCTCGCTGACTGAGGTGTCTGCAGATGTTGTGTATTAGAGACAAAAGTCCTTTCCATGTTCAGATCTCATAAGTTATGTCTATATTTGTGTCTCCACACTCCAGACCCGGAACTTATTTGTTTGCTTAGTAATAGAGGTTTGATTGAAAACCTGAGGCTACAACTAAATGAAAAATAACAAAGTCTGGGAAAAGGTTCACGTAAACAGGTGCACGGCCCTGTCAGGGCAGGAAAAAGGAGGGAAAAAACTTGATTCAATTATGAGGGACTGAAATGAGTGCTTTACTTTCTGGATTATTGGTACCACCAGACATGATGTTTTTTCATGAGGATGAAATTGGTTTGTTATGGCAGTTTCTATACGAGGACAAATCCTGGTTTGTGTTTCACTTTTACTGAGAAAAAAAAGTCAAATGTAACAAAATATAATTTGCAGCCAATGTCAAAAGAATGTGAATGCAAACCGACACCTGGAATAGATGCAGAATCAAAAGTAATTTGAGTCTAAAAGCAGGGTTTAAAAAAATGCCAATTAAGATTAAAGTGGCCAATAATAGCAAAATATCTATTATTACATTACTGCTCTGCTGGTCATGTGATCAGTGTGGTGGTCAATATGGGGGGCACTGTAACTTTGGATAGATAGACAGACAGATATAAAGACAGACAGACACAGACAAACAGACAGACAGACACCTACCCAAGATTAACTCACAAATATATGTTTCAAGCACTCTATCTACAGAACTCACAGTATTGTTTACTGGCAAGTGTAACAGGGACAGATGTAGCTGTTTGCTGATGTCGTCATGCCCTCGGCTCCTTAAACAGTCCGAAACTGACCGCAGACTACCGAACACAAACAAACACCAAACAGTGCCTATGCCACGCCTACAGTCCAATGACCTAACTGCATGCTTGGACGAGAAAACCTTATAAATCAAAGCTCACAGTGATTAAAGCATTACATGCTCTTTTCAAAGACTTTGCAGGGACACACTCCCAGCACATGTGCACAAACACACATAAACACCTAACAAAGGCACAAAAGACCTCAAACAGAAAATCTGCTCTGACTGCCAGAGTTCCTAATGTGTCTCCAGACAACATGGCCAGCGTTGATCTTCTATACCTTTCTAGTAATTACTGGAATCCACTTGGACATGCCACCACCTACTGGTGATATGCTGTCACTGGAGGAGCCTGGGAGTCTGTCCTCTGTGGATTGACGTGGGTGGATTTGGACCACCATCGCTCTGGTTTCCAGTAAGCGACGGGTGAGGCTGGGTTAGGGTGGTGCTGCAGAACCTGGCTGGAGACGTGGTGGTGGCTATTGTGCAAGAGATGGAGTCCATGACTAGATTCTCATCTCATGTTGGGCACACTTTAATCTTTGATCAGGATTATGTCATAAGATCTTTTGACTTTGGCAATCGTATAACATCCACCCTTGAAAAAGCGCAGCGATGACTAAAAAACAACCGGAGCATCTTAGCAGCTGCCTAGCAACCCCTTGGCAACCATCCATAACGCCCTCATGTTGTAATGGCTGACTTTGGAATCACTAAATGTTACACATATTTAAAGGTCTGTTTTTTGGAGCTAGGTGGATCTTTGGAAAACAATATTAGAGTCCAAGCCTGTGCAGTTTACAAGAAAACATTAGCGCCACACAGGAAGCGCTATAAATCAGAGGTGAACGACCCTTTGAAATTCTTTTGTCTGGGAGCTAAATCACATTATCTGTCTTAAAAATTAATACAGTGTAAAAATACAGCGAGAACGTTGTTTTACGATAAACAGCAGTAAGTAACTGGTTCATAAAAAGAGCTCTAGTTTTACGGTCAACGTAACAGGATGAGGTTACGGGAAACTATTTTACAACAGGCCCACTGAACACTATAGACTGCAGAACAGTGGGGTGATTACAATGTAAAATGTGTCAGGCACATTCCTGCGTCCTGTGCAGTAAAAATGCACAAGTTTACCATGAAGACTCAGTGTTCCTCATAAGCTCCCGTTCTGGGTTTTATGGTCTCCGAACAGCTCTTTGGGGCTCTGTAAAAACCAAAGAACTTTAGGACCTGGGTTCTAGATTACTGCTGCACTGAAACTGCGTGATACTGTATGCGTCGCATTACATGCGCGTGTGCCTTTTGGAACTTTATCTTCGTGTTTGTATGCACTGGTGCATTTGACTCCATTCTAAAGTCAGAGCTTTCCTCTTAAAACGAAAGGCTTTGGTTAAGTCATGCTTAAATATTCCTGAATTCCCTGCAAAGCTTATGAGAAATTAATTCCATTTGCAAAATATCCTTCTACATTAAATCGAGCTGTCAGGGTTGTGACTTAATAATAAGGTTTTTGCCTAATCCTTGTTATGAAAACAAACCCGTGTAATTAAAAGTGAAACGCAGTCTTGTACGGTGTCCAACGTTCTAAGCGCAAATTCCTCTATTGTACGAGTCAGAGCTAATATTTTCATTAACAGAATTCCTAAGCTATGACAGCTAATGTCCAGTGAGCGATACACAATGTGAAACAAATACACGAGGGAGGATAACTTTACAATCCACTTTAGATGTCCTTTCAGCCCAGTTAATTGTAGCTTATTATAAATAAAAGGCTAATATAAATCCTTTGTCTTGATTTCGATGGCTAACCTTCCAACTGACAATTTAGGGTTGTAAAAACGTTTCCTTAACATTTCCATTGAGTACCAAAAACGTTAAAATTGCTATTTTTAATGTTCCAAAAATAGTCAAAATAGCAGCGCTCACTACTCGTCTGTATCAGCCCACATTAATAAGCGCCTCTTTTGGCTGCTTCCGACAACATATTTACAAGCAGACCTGAATCTGTGAGAGAACTCAACTGAACACACATGGCAGGAAGTTCCACTCAAATGACAGAGGCCATATTCAACCACAAAACATGACAGTAACCCCTCACAGCATGATTCTCCAATGTTTTCCCGTACTCTTTTACACTTGTCTGAAGTTCATTACGGGTTTAACACGGTTTATGACCGTTTTTGTTGACTATTAAACATCTGTGGATAGATATCCAACAAGAATCCTGATCGACAAGGAATGTTTTTGGAACTACCACAACAGTTTAAGTGGCCATTATTGAGCTATAATTAAATAAAACAACATTTGAAAATGATTCTTTTGTTATCTGTGCAGTTTAACGCTGCCTGGAAATCTCTGAGGGAACTCTTGTTATTAGACAGGGAGAAACCAGATGGTTACGTGAGGAACACAACAGAGAGTCATATTTCATTTCTTATTTTTTGTTATGGTTGTTTTAGTGGAGGGAAATAATAAAACCTTTCTCTCAGAATAAGACGTTCAAAGCATTGGGTATAATTGGTTTGGCTTTGAAGTCCCTGGCAGGAACTGGGATAAAATGTTACTACCAGACTCACACTCATTGAGGGTATTGAGTAGTCCTGATGATTAAGAAATGACTTTGCCTCACGGTTCTCCTAAAAGGACACAATTTGCTTTGACAACAGGGGCAGAGAAGGAAACCTTTATTTTTATTTGATTATTCATCCTGTTTCATGTTTCCTGCTTTAGACCCTCCACTTAAATCCCAGTGTCTTCTTAATACACTACACTGAGATGACCAGTCCAAGCTGAAAACAAGAACACAGTCTCTACAGATATCCCCCAAACAAACGCTATCTGCAAATTGACAACAGATGATGGATCTGGCCTCACTCCGGTTTTCTACGCAAACTAACTTAGTCACAATCAAAGCTGCTTCTCAGTCAAACATCATGGCCGTGGCTGCAACCGTTTCAGCCTTTGAAGAACACAATGGGGTAATTCAAACCACGGTGACTGCAGAAATAAATAAAACTGTCAAAAAATCCACGCCTGAGCTTGAATCTGAATCATAATTTCATAAGTTCAAGTCTCGCTGCTTAACATGCAAAAGAAAAAAGACATTCTAAGGAGATCCGTCAGTTGCCAAACATCTACCAGGACTGAAGAGCGCAAATGGGGCCCAAGCACCGAGTATTCTCAGAACAACAATATCAACTCTCAACTTGTGCAGAATTTTAAACCACACGTGAAGGAAGTGGGCAAAACAATGTGACTCTTTTTGTTTTGTGGGGAATAACCATCACAAACCAAAAACACACTTTGATCCAACCCTCTTTATAACTCCTGTCCTGCTCAGGCCCCCGGTAACCCGAGAGAGGACAGATCACCAGACAGTATACATCATCACACATCAAACGAGGCCCTCACAATGCAGACGTCCCCAGAGAGCAGAAGAGAAGGTAGGGCATCCGTCAGCGCAGGAGCCCCTGGTCAGGAAAAACACACCGGTTGCCGGTTTGAGAAATGAGGGCTGCGGAGTCTGGAAGGGCAGAAGATGGAGGCGGAATGAATAAAAAAGCAGGACATCATGGGGCGATTTTAATGGAAATTCTTTCAATCATACACCAGCAATAGGGTTTGACGAGGAAGGTGGTAAATTATGGGGTGTTTAAACAGACAGCCAGTCATATCCAGCTGAGGGGACACATCTAGCCCACCGCCAGCATGCTTTAATAGCAAACTTACTCTCACTGTGTAAGCATTCAGAACCATCCAACGCTTCTGTAACGTTTTTATAAAGTAACACAAACATTTAAAATGTTAAATTATATACATATACACACACACACACACACACACACACACACATAATATTGAAAAAAGTATAGATATATTTAACATAAAAAAACTTCTACTGACATCACTACAGGAACGTTTTTGACAACTTTGGGAGTATTTTAGAAAAACATTACCCAACATTCTGAAAACTTTTCCCATTTGCAGGAGACCAGGCCTGGTGTCATCTCTGCTTGTTTGATATGGTTGTTTACTACCTGCAGTAAACAATGTCTCTACAATAAAGCAACTTGAGTCACAAGTTTACTGTTCACAGCCGTCCATTTCCTACAACAAACACACTAAAAATCAGTTCTCTGGATTTTCTGTGGTTCTTTTCTTTCCTCTCACGGCTGTAGGCATGACTTAACATCATCTTTTCACACAACCTGGCATTAGCCGTGCGTTTATAAACTATAAATCATATTCATTTCAGCCCTGAACTTTTCCAAAATAGACTCCAAACCCATAAAGAGTTTGTTTTTTATTTCACTCCGAAGGGGCTTTGAAATGCAAATATTTGTTTCCTTTGCAAGAAAAAAAAAATCAAAAGTGTTTTTTATTTTCACGAGCAAAATCGGGGTGAAATATGAATTCTTGCCATTTTACATCATCGCTAATACAAACATTTTTTAAAAAAGGGCTCATTGCAGGTTGCCGGTGCTGCTAATTGAGTGAGTTTTAAACAGCAGCGCTGAAAAACCTAACAAGCTGCTAACTAATAAGTGCACTTGGTTTCTGCCTCTAAGCTTCTCAGACTTACAGAAAACTGGAATTTCATGCTGTGCTTGTAACTGAAGTCAAGTTGGTGGGTCACCCAAGCTAACAATTTTTAGGTGGTAAGAATGTTTCTGTAACGTTCCCATTAAATAACAAAACCATTAAAAATGATATTTTGAATGTTCTAGGAAAATTCAATTTTAATGCTTAGCTATACAATCTTTTTAAAATTCTGAAACATTTTAAAAATGTTCCACTAACAACTAAAAAGTAACATTTTTGATCTATGCTACATAAACTGTTTAAAAAAGTAAAACAAACTACTTTTTCAGAATGTTAGCCAATGTTCGAACCAACGTTGGCATTCAGTGTTGACTTCCTACAACCAAGACAAGCAAGACATTTTACAGTAGTTGGTGTCGTTTATTCGGCTGTGGTGACTGTCGGCTCACCACATTTCACCTTGTGTTGGTTCGGTCCAAAATATAAAACGGATTTCCTTAATAGTGGCTGCTGTTTGTTCAGTCAAGGTCCTGCGCATGATTTGACTTTCAAACTAACTTCTTAGGATAAAGAGAAGAAAAGCACTTAACATATTTCACAGTGGCACATCTAGTTAAGAAGGACTTATGAAATATTAACTTCTCAACACATTTAATAGCCTGTGTTTTTCAAGCACGCACATGAGAAATCCATTACTTAAAAATGCTGACCTGCTTAAGTTCCTTTAACGTTACGCACTTTAAACATCACTTAACATTACAAGTCTTCTCCTTAAATACAAGTTTTATCACAACGAGCACGCAAAACAAAAGCCACTGAGATAATGGTCAAAAAACATGTACAACATTGAAAACATACAAGCGATTGGAGGGTTCATGCCGAAAGTTATTACACAAATCGAGTGTTTCGCCGTATTTTCTCGACTCCCCTGCCATCGAATATGACAATCTTTCCATTTGTCACTGGAATGGAGTCAAAACTATATGGAGTCAATTAAGGCACAAACTGATCTGAATATGTGGCTAACCCCATGTAAACAACGAGAACATAAAAAATACAACTGCAAGTTCTCTTCAAGATGTGCGGTTGGCAACGATCTGGTGACATGGAATGAGAAACACGTTTTGAAAGCTCCTGCTTTAAATTGAAGAGGAGGGCATGTGGGGAACCAAAGGGCCTTCAAAACGAGGCCGTATGTCTTTCATCATTTCTCTGCCTATCCTTTCTGATAAGATGTTTGTCAAAACATGTCGTAACGCTATAAAGACAGGATTGCTAGTTTAATGAGTGATTTGGCTGAAAATGCCGTAACTCATGTCAAAAAACAACAGAGATCTGCTGGGATGCATCAGGTTAGCATGCCTCATGCTAACATCACAGATTGATGGGCTGAAACATAAATCACTGTGAATTTCATAACAGTAACATGCATTATATAAGCAGTTTGTTTTAATTAGGTTACAAGTACAGAAATGCGCTAGTATTTTTTGTTATTATTATTAAACATTTACTGACAAAAGCCCTACCCAGCTAACAACTCTAGGTTGTAAAAAATGAGTTAAGTAACAAAAATGTTAAATACGTTCTCTTGAAAGTTTTAACAATGTAAACAGAATTATTAATGTTAACAACATGTTTAATTATGTCGAAAAAAGTCCCACTAACTAAAGAATGTTGCTATATAAAAATAAAGAAAATATAAAATTACTATAAGCTATATACAAAAACGCTAACTAACATGTCTGCAAGAACAATTTAAATAACCTAAAGAAACATTAGAAGAATCAAATGAAACCAAACTAAATCTGAATCAAAGTGTGGATTTGCTTTACATTAAAATCTGTTCATACGTTTCATGCTAAAGCCCATATTAAACTCCATACAAACTGCTTCATGTTAAAATTCCAGTAAGATAAAAATAGAGCTTAATCCTAATTTAGTGTGCTGCTACCCATAAAACAGTCACATCATTAGATGAATTATGCAATATTCAAATATTACTTGTAAGGGTAACGCCCCATAACACTGTTTGTTATGACGCTACAATCCTCCGAGCGGTTCACTGTCTCCACTCTGTAACATCCTTGAAAATAAGTGTGCTGATTCTAAAGTGAAACCAGATTCTCCAGATGAATGTGAACAGGAACAGATACACAGCCGGCGTCTCCGGTAAGGCGCTCTCGTTTGCAAAGGATCCCTCTAGACAGAAGTTATGCGTTAGTCACTGTTTGATTCAGACATATTTTCAACGGAGACTCATTGAGAAACGGGGGCTGTTTTGACTCGGTCATCTTTGAGAAACCCTGGTATTGGAGACTAACAGCATTTGTAAAAGATTAGCAGGCTAACTCTCGTCTACTGTGCCTGGGTCAGGTAGAGTGCAGAACGCAGGCAGTTATAACACTGCTATCTCTATATCTACAGTGGGCCGGAACATTGCTCTATCACGAACGGGCCTGTAATCCAATTAAGCCTGGCAAAAGATGTGACCTCTTAGTAAGTAGGTTGAGCCTTCAGGTACCCCGAGGCAAGATTTTTGTATTGTAATGTAATTTCTTTATTTTGCAGTCACGAGAGATCAGAAAATCCCTTTTGATGAATCACGCCGCCGCAAGTTCCTCAGGATCGGCTAGCATTAAACTGACGATCTGTCTTTCTGTCAGCACGGAGAGCAAATATGCTTTGTCATTATGGGAAAGGCCTCGGTTGGGCGCGTTCGCTATGTAACGCGCAGATCACGCTGCCTTAGCCTATCGTTAGCCAAAAGAATAAATGCAAACCAACTGTGCGAGAACAATAAAATAATTTGTCAAGGGAAAAGGGTGCAGATAAATTCTGTAACTCATTTTCCAGCTGGCCTGAAAAATGGATTTGCTGGCCAACTCCACAGCACCTGGCTGTCAGGGCTTCAATCCTGCCTTACTTCATTTCAGTTTTTAAAACGCAAAGCTGTTAGGTCATTCACGACACATATTCATTTTTTTAGCTTTATCTGTGTTAGTCAACATGTGCTGTTTGACTTTTTAGGACCAGAATCATGTCAACCATAAAAAAAGCGGGAGAGAATTTAAGAGAGAAAACAGAAAAGCTGAAATGTGATGACTCAGAACACATACCGCACCTCCGGCCAGATTTTTTTCCTCTTTTCTTCTCTGAATATTCTTGTCAGAAACTGTGAGTGATATAAAGGCTCTGTTTCCTGTTGCATGACATCTTTTTTCTTTAAATAGGAACCTTGTGAAGTCAGGCGTTGCTTTATGTATAGATTTAGAAACGCCAGCAAATCAGTTATACGGTGTAGTGGAGCTCCGTGCTGTAAAGCTCGAGCGTGGAGCCAAAAGAAGGCCATAAATGTCAGGCGAGGCCCGGACAGCCCAGTGACCTGGTTCTGATTAGGCTGAGATTGTTTTCTTTTCCACTTTCTCCACGGAGATATCGAGCGAACGAGCCTGCAACAGACAATCAGACACAGACGCACAAACACACACACGCGCCTCGATTCTATTTCCATATGATGCAATGATGTATACCCTCCCTCGCATGTGTTACCTCAATGAGAAACACACGCGTTTGAGACACGGGCGTTACGCATGACAGATGCCCTCAGAAAGCATTCTGCGCTCCGTCACTTACGGACGAACGACCCCGTGACCCTCAGCCGACGCCAGTTCTGTATCATTTCTTTAATTGCCATATTTGATATTATATACAATCATATATGACCCACATAATTTTGACTGCCAACAGTAGCGGCCCTTAGAAATATTTAAGTGTCTGATGAGATGACTAAAGGTCATTTGATCTGAGTTAACTGTATGGAGAAACGGTTTGGCTGTGAAAAGTGTGAGCACAGCAGAAAGAGAAAAAAACTAAATGAAGTCTGTCGTAATGGCACGTCTTATTTCTCATATTAATGGCACACATGACAGTAAAATTAATGTTATGTAAACAGTGGAGAAGTATCTTAGCTTTCATGGCACATTTATTACAGCGTGAGGAGTATGTTCACACACACACACACACACACACACACACACACTGTACACAAAGCGGTGACTCTGATGGAACATTTGGCACAAGCCGGCCCCTGGAAAACTCATCTGTGAGATTGTGGTCAGAGCTTAAAGGGTGAAATAGTGGAGAAAATATTTGTGGTAAGTGATAAGTCAGCAAACTCAGTGCAAATTGTAGAAAGCTGAAGTCAACATTCATTCTTTAAATTCCTCTCAGCCTGTTAAAGGGCCGGGACACATTAATTTCTCTCCCTTCACACTCAGCTTTTCTCGTAAGCTATTGCAGCCGTCTGTAAGTGTTAAACTGTAAAGCTTTAAAGTGTACATAACAAAACCACTCAGATGTTTTAAAACCTGTATCCCAGCTAACAGGAAACATTCTACAAAATGTTGGCTAACATTCTCTAAAGGTTCTCTCAAATTATCAAAAGTTATAATGTTAGCAGAACATTTTTAAATGTTTTTTAACATAAACATATATACATACATATATACTTATATATGACATACACTGTCAAAAATGCTATTCGTAAGTTGTTAATAAAATGCATTAAAAATGTTACAGAATTAAAATAATGTTCCTTTAACCAAACACTTTAACACAATGTCTAAAACAGTGTTCCAGTGCTTAACTTTTTGTTTTATAATGGAAACATTAATATTCTCTTACAACCTAGAAATGTTAGCTGGGAACATGAGTTTAAGTTTCTCAGTAGGCAGCATAGTGAATTTATGCCTCAAACGTTGCCTACAGAGAAAGCTCACTAGGTTTTGAAACAGTCTCAGTCTTTTGCTCTTTTAAGAAGTTCCCATACCATAGAGATGAAGTGAGGGATTAGGAAAAAGATGTCAGACAGTCTGTGTCATGGGAAATTGTGTCCTCTTATCACTTACTGGCATCTTTGTTTCTGAATTTTAACCTGCCAAACTGCTGATTTCAATTTATGTCTTAAATCTGAGTAAATACCCCAGAGCAGTATGTGGAGATGAGATGTAAGCGCTGTCTGACTGAGACCAGTTTAATAATGTTTGCTGTTCTTTTAACCTCGCTCTGAGCATGTCTGCCCTTACAGTAATCCACCAGCCATCCACAATAGAAACAGGAAGTAACTCAAAGCTCGCCGATTCGTTACTGAAGATGCCAGGAGGAATCTGATTGGCTCCGTTTAGATCATGTGACAAACAGATGACGTTAACAACACAATATTATTAGCTCTGCTCTATGATGTCTGGCATTAGCGAAAATATTTGGCCTTTGCAAGAAAACATAGATTAAGCATTAGTGAATTTATAACCAGCGAACTGTCTGCCTTAAAATATTTATGAATAGTCTGTCAGTTCCTTTTTTTGGCCTTTGAACTACAAAAGGTCAAGTTTATTTGACTCTCTCTCAACTGAGACAGAGGCGAAATGTTTTTTCTATGAGTCGCAAGGCCTGTAGAAGAACTTTACCACGCAAAAAAAACAATAAAGAAAAATAAATACACATATAGGATTTTTCAGCAGCATTCCAGTTTCCACCGTACATGCGAACAGACCGAACATAAATTTTACAGCTTTCAACTTTGTAAAGACGAATGGCTCCCATCACATAATCCAGATCTGTTCGTAAAACTGAAGTGTTTTCATAATAAACAACCAGCATTCGAAGCTCACGTCAGGTTATTAGCCTTTAGAAATCCCTGAGCGTAATGCAATATTACACTCAGTTGGTGCTGGATCACTAGAAGACTAGCGAATAACTAATTCTTCCAGAACCCTGCGCTTTATTAACAACCAGTAATAAAGTATATAAACTGGACTATTAGACTTTATAATGTATTTCATAGTCCTCGAGGGTCGTTCCAGCCAATCAGATCGCAGACTGAACAGGCACCGCCCCGTGGCAACTTCCTGGCTGGATGAGATTACTGAACAGCAGAAATGATATAACTGAGGCCTTCTGGAACGATCGCTGCTCTCAGCTAATAAAGGAACAAAACGACACTTAATGTTTGCTCAATTGTTTTTGACCACTCAGACGAAGCCAGCGCTCGATTGGACGGCCGCTGCTTCGCTGATGTGCCCAGACTTGTAAAACCCTGATTCATTTCGTATCCGTTGGAGAGTCTAATGACTGGCAGGAAAGTTGTTTCTTATGAATCTGTCTACCTTCTCTACAGCCACTGAATAAATTAGTCAGTGGATTGTGCAGCCAGAGAGCTTTTGTTTGTACCGAGAAGTTGTTGTAATCTTCCTGGCATTTCTTTATATAAAAGAATAATACTTATTCTAATAAAACACCCTCTGGGGAACTTGGCATTAAATTGGTACCCATATTTATCTTCTATTAGGCAAGTGAGCTGGACAAGCAGATAAACAAACAGCTGTATCGTTACAAAAGCCAGCGGGGTCTCGATCAGCGTCCGTTAACTTTAACGCTTAAATCAACACTGGATCCGCCACCCCACCGGACCCCTGACTCAAATGGACCCCCGCAGGGGGGAGGAGACTCACGGACACCTAGACGTCTCTCAGTTCCTCGTTACAGGAAGCTGGGGACCTCGCCGTCCGTTCCGGGCACACGGTGTCCGGCGATCAGTACCGCCACGGAGAGAATTTTTCTTTGATGAAGCAAACCAGCACACGGCCAAGAACAGCAAGTGCCACTGCTGAAACGTAAATCAAAAGCCACCCTCGTGTGCTCACACGCGCTGAGGAGTCTGGAGACACAGTTGCTGCCGTCTAGAAATGCATGAGTAATTTGGGCCGTGTGGATGTGCGGTTAGCTGTGGCACGTCCCTCTGGCACACGGTGAGAGCGAGCAGCCCTTCATCTCAGTACGGAGTCGGAGAGAAAGAAAGAGCAGGCAAAACAATCAGATCCATTTCACATCAGGCAGGAATTCGACCCCTATATCAAAAAGCAAAAGGGAAAAGTTTGGAGAGTGTGGGCGCATTTTTATGAGTGATTCTCAAGACATGGTCCAAGCTAAAAATACATTTTATGATGACACATCGGAGCCAATTCTGTTTTTCCCCGTTTAAGCCCGGGTCCAGAGCACATTTCCTCTGGTATTCCAGGGATATTTCGACACTTATTCAAACCAGATCATATTTTTTAACAGAATGATTGGTTTGAGGACTGGATTGGCAGAAATGTCGTGCCCTTCAAATGAAAGACGATTTGAGACGTTTCTTTGGCTCCGTGTTTTACATCCCACAAACATAAATAACACAAACTGGACACAGGCTTATGACATCACAGATGCTTTACGAAAAACATAAATTGTAGTCTTAATTCATTCTGTAATAAAAATCACAGAATAAAAATCACAGATGTCTCAATGTTACTACAGGAATGATCGAGTATGTCGAGGTTTTCCAGATTGTTTGAAAAAGTTTTTCTGGAATAATTCCAAACCATAATAAGATGCTGTTATTCTCTGAAGCCACAAAAGTATTTTTTATCAAATACTACTCTATTAGATTGTTAAATGTTTTCTGTTTTAAACGCTCCGTTCCTTGAATTTTCCAACTTTCCAAAAATGATGTCTCCTCCAACCGCATCTTTCTCCGAAAAAATAACCTCATAAATTCATAAATTCCCACTCAAATTAAGCTGAATCAACACTCGGGCAAAACCCCATGAGACCCGTTTGTGAGAAATGATTCAATGGCTTCCATTACAACAGTCTGGCTCTGGGAAGCTCGGTGACTGATACTGAGAAACGTTCTCTCATTAAAGGTTTGTACAGTGATGCCATAGCCTGGGATGAAATACCACAGCGCATTGATCACTGGGACTTTGTGAATCAATGGAACAAGCTGTAAACATTACAGTCTCCCCACGCAATCAATTTATCTACTGTATGCCTCACCCTGATGTCACTGGAGTTCTCCAAAAATGACGGACCAAGTCGAGAAGAACATGAGGGGGAGTGAGTGAGCAAAGAGGAGAAACTGACTGGTGTGTGAGTGTATGAGAGAGAGAGGGAGAGAAGGGGGAAAAGAGAAAGAGAGAGAGAGAGAAGGGGGAAGAGAGAGAGGGGGGGGGTAAGGGAACGACAGAGAGAGACAGAGAGAGAGAGAGAGAGGTAGGGGGTAAGGGAAAGACAGACAGAGACAGAGAGAGAGAAGCAGAGCTCAGAGAAGAGCATAAATATGGACACAAATGCACTCAAGGGAGAGTTTGCAGCAGGTAACTGCAGAGTCCAAACACAGCAGTTTAACTGTGATGCAACCACTGACGTCAACAGCCCAGTGCAGCCGGCCAGCAACTGAAACAAAGCCATCGTGTGGACAGAAGCAACACGTATTAAACTTGTTTTATGTGCCTCTGTTATAAAAGAGTAGAACTCGCAGAGTGAACGTAAAATTTACACAGACAGAATCTGATCAACTTTATAATCCTGAGTAAAATACACCAGCAGCGCTGTACTGCCACAGCACACATCCTGAGACGCAAACATCCAGGCCGGCTCAGGAAAATTAATAAAGCTACAGGAATTCAACTTGTGCCACATTTCACAGAGTGACCAAATGGTGCTGAGTTTGTGTATGTGTGGGAGCACACATTGCCATGGAAACCTGAATCTGTAATGCAATGACTGCTTTAAAGTCAATTACTCATTTTTTCATGCCCTGAATCAACATTTTTACATTGGAGTGTGTCTGAAAATACTGAGTATTGTCTTACTCAACAAATACGTTTGTGGACACAAGCGCAGACTATCACATCACCTCTGATTATGATCATTTAAAATGTCCTTGAAGTTTGTTTTGTTTTAATAAAAACGAGAGGGCAAGATTACTTAGCTACGCTGAACCAAAGCATCAACGGTCTGAAACTACAGTAATTGGCTCCAAGTTTTCACCGTGCAAAAGTGACAATTAGCTTCTTTTAAAGTTATATTTCACCACAGACTAAACGTTCAGTCAGCATTTACGCACCATCATTCAGTTCCAAAACCTTACAGACATTCTTTCTTAAATGTAACAGGAGAAGATATTTAAAAAAAAATGTCAATACTGCTCTTTTTTCAATACAGAGAAAGTGGATGGTGACTGAGATTGTTAGCCACTAACATTGCGCCTCCTAACATCTCCGTTATAGAAAACAGAAAGTCAAACAAGTTGAATGACATGAGGGGAAACGAATGACAATAAAACGTCTCAAGTGTATTACAGACAAAAGATCATAATTTTCTCTCTTTCAGAAAGCATCTAAAATGACAGAACTAATTTGGAGCAGAAGTACTGATTTATCGGTGTCATTAATTGCAGTTTTAAGTCATTCCAGAATTAACTGCTCCGTTGCTTCCCTATATTTGGTCTAGAATTCCTGCACAATAATAATAATAACAACAATAAATAAACATTTAAAAAGATACATATCACCATATTAAGAAGCAGTTACTATAAAACAAGCATCTGATCAGCCAATCTTTATCTGAATTGAGATGTGGTCGTATTGCTGTTTACATTCACAACAGATTATCATAGAAAAGTGCAAAATCACATTACAAATAATAAGGCATTAAAACTACAAGCTGGCAATACAATTAACATACAAATAACCAGAAAACATACATCCTCAACAACAACATTTCTCAGCTACAACAAGTATAAAAACAACTTTATCGGCGTAAGCCACACAGCGCGAGCATCTACATACCACAGCGCCAAAAACATTAAACCTAGTTGCTAAAAATGCTAAATAAAGAAACATTACTGAATTGCCAAACATTTCATAAACATGTTTGTCTGTGAAAAAAGCTACATACTGTTCATAAACAGCAAACATATGATAATATTTGCCCTGAAGCAGGTTAATAACTGCAACACAAGCGGTGTAAGTTAAACATTTTACACAATTCTTGTTTAGACTCCAGACTTTCCAGCAGGTCAAACATGTTGACCTGCCAACAACCAATTGAGCGGTCCGTTTCAAACAAATCAAACTCTAGCACAAACAGACACATTAGCATTCACCTCTGTCAAATGGATCTGACAGACAAGTGATGATTCGGTTTGGCTTGGACAAGAGCGATCTGCGGAACCGGGTCTCATAAAGACTGAGAAACATACACAAACATTTGGTTTGAATTTGGCAAGTGAAAGTCACAATTAAACCCTGAAAGTCTCTTTAATGTCAAGGTATGATTAGTAATACTAGTCAGGCTGGTATAATGAGAAGCTAGGTAAGCGGGTTAACTGCCCCAGCCTCAACAAGCCCACGCCACTGTAAACCATCATCTAAACAGGGTGACCGTCCCTATAGCCCAGCACCACATTGCCCTGTTTTGGGTCAGATGCATGTGTTAGTGGGATACATGCCCAATTACAACTAACGTGACTTACAATAAAATCACAAGCACACATACCCAGCTAACCAGGAACGTTCACAGAACATTGGCTAACGCTCTCTACAAGTTCTTTCAAAATGATCAAAAACGGTTTTGCATTAACGTTATATATATATATTGTATATCAAAAACATTATTCTTACGTTATAGAATACAAAAATTATATTTTGTTTACAACCACACAAACAAAAAAAGTTTGAAACCTTTCTACAACTGAAAAAGTTACAAGTTTAGTTACTTAATGAAAACGTTAGGGAAACGTTCTTACAACCTAAAATTGTTGGCTGGGTATGCACAAAAACATGCATGCACATACTGAAGAGTGTAATCTATGAAATGCCTTTAGCACAGAAAACAAACGCAATGCGAAGCATATGAGATGCAACAACCTCTGGCATTAATGGCCATTTTCGGTTTGCGGGTCTAACATGAAGTCGCATCATTACTATCAAAAGACGAACTTTTTCCGTGTTTGTACAACGATAAATTTAACACACTTTTCAACCCAACAGCCTCAAGCAATGAAGAACTGAAATCTGTTATAGGGCAGATGTGTTTTGCGCACAATGTTGCGCCTGCACTGCACACAAATATCACCATTAAAATCATACACACTGCATACATTATACCCACATATAATACATGTCACTACAGACAAACATAAGCTTAAAACACAGCTATGATAAAGTGCGTGTCTATAAACATCCCTGAATCTTACTTTAAATCCTGGCAACATGTTCAGGTAACAAAGACCGAGTTCAGCTAAATGATGTTCACTATTCACTATTGTTATACAATAACAAAAACTAAATATATATTTAAAAACGTGTCACTTGTTTTCAATGTACAGAATTTACTAATGCATCCATGTTCAATAGTAAAAATACACAAATCCTATATTTTGACATTCCTAATCCATGCATCTCATTAAAATCCATATTAAACCGGGACAGGTTCTCACGCACGTTTTGAAATATTATCCTCTGTGTAAGACATATAAGGCACCTGTTAAAACGATGCTCTGTGCACAAAACCCGCTTTTACTCACCTTCTCCAGGTGACATGCTGAAACCCTGAAGTTTGGAGGTGTGAGACGCTTTGAGATCTTCAGGTCCGCAGCGCATCTGGACCGGGACCGGATTGGATCCACCGCCGTCAGAAGAGACGCGTTTCGGGCAGATCTCTGCCTTACTGCCGAACATGGAGAAAGTCATTTCGGTTAAATCTGTCTGATGACTGACCATCCCAAACAGTCCTGTGGATTTCTGCATCTGGAGCTCTGACTTCCAAGTGTGCATGTCTATCCTCGTAAAAATCCCACGTTTGAGTTTCTTTTACCTGTGGGAATAAAGGATTGCATGACGTTTAAAGTCACAAACTCAACAAACACAACAACAAATGATGCAATAAATACACAGTTTCTATGTATGACGTTTTATTTATTAAAAGTGTTAAATGTCGTGGTGGGTTTTATAAGGTACCTGTTTAAACCCTCCAGAGCCAGACGGAGATGATGTTTCGTTTGACCGATGATGACTCTCAGCTTCTGCGTCCAGCGGGGTGTTAAACGTGTTTTTACCGACCGCATCCTCTCTCCAGTTTCAGCTGCAATTTTATGAGTTTCTATAGCATCAATTCTGAAAACCAAAACATGCGTTTGTGTTTTGATGGACTGCTGGAAATGCCAATGACTGCTTAGTGCTGGAAGGGGCGGGATCAATAGGGAACAAACTGGGAATAGAGACACGACCGGAGCCACTTCAAGGTGGGAATATAATAATCATTTTCACAACCAACGCTGGAAAACCTTCTCCGTTAATGCAATATAAAATATAAACATGCAACAGGCTTATATGCAATATATGCAATGGGCTTACATGCAATGATATAAATGGGCTTACATGCAATGATATCAATGGGATGCAATGATATAAATGGGATGCAATGATATAACACGCATCCATTAAAGTAAAAACACTGTTAACAATGTTTCCCAAGGACCAATAATTTGGGTGTCAGCAACATTAAAACAGTTTAAGGGTAACAGAGATGCGACGTGTGATCGTAACTATCTGAGCTGAGGAGCGTTAAACTAAAGCGGGATAAACGCGGGCATGAAACATGTAAACAGTGACATCTTATGGACACTTATAGAAAACAACAATACAGTAAAACGAGAAAGATTACTTGGTTTTAAAGGTGTTTAAAGGTGTCGTGTTTACGTAAAGGCTTTATGGGACGAGACAGCTAAAGATAACCGAGATGTTAGCAGCGGATCTGCTGTCATATTAAAATCAAATGGTCATTTTTAATGACAATAAAAACACGTTGTTGTTTTTCTTACCCCATTTTCACGTCAGGGTGTCGTTTAATCCGCGATTTGTTGGTTACTTGACGGATTACAGACAGAAATTACATCTCAAATCTTACAGATGATTCACATGTAAACAAACACAGAGCTGACATGTTTTTTCACATTGCAAGCGGTAAAATCATGTACTTGCCTCTCAGTTAATAACTTACTGATATATAAAGTGTCATTTCGGTGGATTATTGGGATAAACTCATTGGAAAATCCTTTAATTGTCTCCGTAGGGCGTCCGGTGTTTAGTTACAAACCCTACTATGGTAATAGATGGGCTCATGAATATTAATTAGGTTGGCGTGACGTTCGTTCAATACGCGCAGGTGATTTGCTGGAAGGTTGATTTTTAAATAATTGGCGGGTGTTGAATGAACGAGTCTAGTTTTAGGACAAGGTTTATTAATATTATAAACATTGTATTTAATAAGGTTAAACAATCAACGTCTGCATAACCTAAGTAATAATAATAAGCATAATTTTGAAATATGTTGGTAACCAAACAATTGCACCATTAATGGGCACAAAACCACCAAGACATCTTCCAAAATATCTCCTTTTATGTTCCACATAAGATAAACAAAATGCAGAAGCTGTGAAACAAAAATACTGCAGGTTTCAGTAGATGGATGGGCCTTTGAAAACCATGTTGACCTCAGTGTGTGGAGTAAGAACTTGAGAAGATACTTGCTGCAGGGTGGGTGTTGGTTTATGAAGACCCTCTGTATCTTGTTGTAGTGGATGAGATGACCAACATCACTGCAAGCTCTTCCCAAGTGGCTCTGTGTCCTTCAGCGTGGGACGGTTCACTATCAGGTAAGTATTTTGCAATAGAGAGAAACTTCAAACTAAACACAGTGCAGGAAATGTATACATCCAAAGTCTATAACAGCTCTCCAGAGAGCAGTAGGGAAGCTTCTAGTGAAACCTTTGGAATTTCTGACCCTCAGACTTAAACACACTCTTCCTCATGCAGTAGGAGATGTTACGTGTTTATAGAGGTGAAAGGTTTGGAAAGAGCCGAAAGCACGACACGCACACCGGGCTAAAACGTTTTATAGTTTCTTGGGCCTGTTATTGTGCTTGTTGCATTTTTTAGTGCTGGCGTCACGTATATTATAATCATTGGGAAACATGTTGACAATATGACTTACACATTTTATTTTTCCTTATAGGATGGCTTGGAACCTGTGGGAAGAGAGGGAATGCAGTGCTTATTTTTTGTCTTATGTTTTGTTTTAGTCTATTGAGTTGGCCTGTAAAAATCTGTTCAAATATTTGACTTGAAAGCACACAATTTATGCTTCGTATTTACATTTGTTGATTTGTTTCTACAAGAAAATGTACTTAAAGGTATTAGATGTAAGAAACATGCATACATTATAAATACAGTATATACAGAATTGTTAATGCAAGTCAAATGTCTGGTTGAAAATCATATATTTGTTTTATAAAATGTATAAACCAAGATGAATATAAAGACTACAAATTCCACAAACTTGGCACTGTTGTTTTAAAGCATATTTTTCTCCAGTTAAAGGTGTCTCCAGTTATAGATTTGAACTGTATTTCTGAAGTTCTGATCTGTGTTCATTTCCTCTGTGTCTGTGTTTGTTTGTGAAAGACAGAATAAATGAACTGGTCTCTGTAACTCGATGTTTCAAACACAAAGAAATGAATAATAGAGGCAGAGCACAGAATGGGTTATTGGTGAACAACTCATGTCATTGATGTTTTTGTTTTGGGGTTTATATAACCTGTGTGTCTAACAAAATATTTTTTTCATCTGTTTTTTCCTTTTTATTGCAAATGCATGATTTTCATGCCAATATTTAATGAATTAATTTGCATTGGCTTTCGATTCTAGTATTTGTAACTGCACAAACATAACTTGAAAAATGATAGTTATGGGAAAACCTGTGAAAACTATAAACTGATATTTAGTTAGTTTTGAGCAAGTTTAATATACTGAAACAGACACAGTTAAAGAATCATACTATAATTCTACTCTATAACTACTCAGTTAAATATGCATGTTGGCCAACCAATGTTTTATATTACTTCTTTAAAGCCATGCAGCATGATAAACAATGAAACCATTGCAGACATAAAAGAATGGACTGGATTTGAAGCAGGTGTAAAGCAAGTCCCATTGAAACTGAAAGTAAATATTTTATAGGCAGTGTATTACAGGTTACCATAGCAACCTTCTGTTTGAGAGACATTCAGATTGTTGAACTGTCCTCCAGTAAATCTCACTAAACTAGATAAAGCTATTGAAATATTGATTAGTGAACCGTTTTTCCAATAACTGGTAGTTATAATCCACACTACAGTTCATTTCTAAGTCAATGAGACTGAACGTGACCAAAACCACAAACAATTTTGGGCTAAATCAGATTCAAAACAGATTCAAGTACTTTGAAGAAAATCAGTAGCATTATTTTACTAGTTTTAGTTATGAAGGGTTGGTTGTTGGCAGATGCAGTTGGTGGGATGTTTATACGACACACAAAACCTAAAGCTGATTATCACACATCCACAAATGTACATGATTCATGAGTAAAAACAGACAGAGGCCGTAGACAAT
Organism: Yasuhikotakia modesta; assembly: GCA_036877545.1. NCBI lineage: Eukaryota > Metazoa > Chordata > Actinopteri > Cypriniformes > Botiidae > Yasuhikotakia > Yasuhikotakia modesta. The sequence continues at coordinate 68,966 of JBAJNP010000056.1, read as the reverse complement.
TTGGGAACAATTTTATCTTACATCGAAACTGGTTCACTGATTTAAAGAGAATGATTTACATGGAAATCAAATGGCTGGACCGCGGCCCTCTGGAGAGATTCTACCCTCAATAAAGTTTGGGAACATCAAGTTTTACATCATTTTCCAAAGCTAAAATCATTTCACATTGAGAATTCCCTTTCTCTTCAGGCAATCAGCTGGACATGGAAAATTCGGGTAAAGATCTTTAAACCTTTCCTGTTCGCATTGGTACAAATGACTGATTTAAAATAAGACAAAACACCTCAGAAAAGAGCCAAATAATTTAGTAGTCAACATATAAACAAGCCTATTTAGCCCACAGTTAAAAGTATGAGGCACAAGCTAACAAAAGCAGTGCGAAACAACTACTAAATGTAAAACAATGACCAAATGTCTGTATAAATATAATAAGTTATCATACTAACGGTGTTATCGCTGTTTCTGATGTCACGCAAATGAAACCTAATACAAAATTTCCAACACGCTAGGGTCCGGTTTCCACAAGCCACATCCTCTAGAAAGCAGCCTCAGAACCAAACCATATGACAGTTAAAACAATACAGGCACATGGCAGAACATTACAGTTAAAAAACATGATATGGGATCTTAAACCAATTACAATTCCATAGCGACTTATTTAATGCGACGTTGGCCAAACGTTTTGCAGGGAGATGGACGCATCCGAGCGCATAATCCAGTCACCCGCCTGAGGAACTTTTGAGGTGAAGATCTGTTAGGTAGTAGTTTATCTGGATCAGCATCCGACAGAAGTCCCCAATCTTTCAGTCTTGGACCAGAACTTGACAGCAGTCAAAATTTCAGACAAAATAAGAGAAAACATGAAATCAGTGCAGAGAGAAAGAATCTTCGGGGTGAGACCCGTTAATGCAGTTATTGTTTAAAAGCAGCCGCTTTTTATAACGTTTGAAGACAAAAACAACAGAGTATACAAGTAAAATACAATTGCGAGTCTTTCCCAAAAGAATTCTCAACAATCGATGCGTTTCACTGAAGAAAAACTAAAAACAGGTTGTCGAAAGGCAATAAAATATTCACAGAATTCAAGGCCACGTATGACAGTTCAGTGTCAGAAATCGGAGCAAGTTTTGTACGTGTAAACCATGCTGAAGTCGGATGCTAATGTCAGATTCAAGAGAGAGAGAACTGCGATATTTCCTCTTCGACAAAAAAAAAAAATGTACAAACATCCAGCGATTATGTCAGCAGTAATCTTACTTTGCTTCTTAATGAGAGATGAGCCCAAGGGGGTGAAAACTAAACAGTTCCAGGAGCATCGAGTCACATTTAGATCGTCTGATCTTAAGGGAAAAGGTTTGCTAGCCATTTAAAAATAAAAAAGTAACAACAAAAATCATGTTGATATTGCATGAGACCACTTGTGAGGATCCAGAGCAGTCCCACCCAATTCCATTTGCTGTACATGTACTCTGTCTACGTTGATGGCCAACTGTGAGTTTCCAGGAGTGAGCAAACAGACTGGCATCAGACACTCATTGTCATGGAAGGAGAGTATTGCTGTGAAAAGACAGAAATAAACACGTCTCAACTCGCTGAAGCTAAACACTCCACAGAGGAAAAAAAAAAAAAAACACGTGCATGGCACAGTTTTAAGCCATGTTCTAACTAGGCATAACGTGACAAAGCAAACTGCATAAACAAACAAACATTAGTAATAATAATTTTTCCACGTTAGTATTTTGGTCCGCTTAGTTTCTATTTCATTCAAGTTATGCAATGTAGCCCCGCCCACAGGGAAATCTCACTGGTCAAAATCCAAAATCACAAAGCTGTATGCTAAACATCAGATACGTTCTGATTGGCTGAGAATTTACTGTCAGTTGTCAAGGAGTTACCAGCAAGGATTTGTTGAGCCTGGTTAGCAATATTAAATTACTTCCAGGATTTTCTGAACAGACACACAAACGTGGAAAATAAAGGATTGCTTACGTTTTCATTCTGGAATGAGTGAAGGTAGCTGCCCCCTACATCTTCATCTCTGGGGGTCCCAGGGGGATTGCTCAAGCCACTCATGTTATTGGGAGAATTCTGTAGACATTATTATAAAAAAACAATAAATTTGAGTGATGAAATGAGCGAAATAAACAGCTTCAATGTCCCAAAACACTAAAGTAAATGTTCTAATTACCTTTGGAAGACCATCCAAGTCTCCTGAACCTAAACACAAATAAAATACAAAATAATAGCATGAAGATGAATCAAAGTCAAACCGTTTTCAAATGGGTATAAACAGAACACGATTGTACCACGTTACCTCCATTTATATGCATTGGGTCCATTCCAGCCATGGCCCCTAGGGGGCCCTCAGAGCCTGGACCTATGGGGAACTGGACAGAACCAGAACATGAAAAGTCAGTAGAACAACAACGATTTGATGACAAAGAACAGTCAACAGTCAATTTAGGGTGTATTTCTGAGTCTCTTACGCTGTTGCGACCTCCACCTCCAGAGTTGATCATGGTGTACAAGTTTTCACTGGAGTTGTTGGAGTCTGAGGGTGAGAGGTTGAATTAACAACTGTGAAGTTAAGTAAAGTGTAAACCTAATTAATAGTCCTAGCCGGTTTGTAGCTGAATAATAGCGCGTCTGCTGAACAAGCTGTGTGGCAAACAGACCTGCAGGACTCGGGACAATGCCAGGTGTTCCTGGAGGCCCCCCTCCTTGAGGACCCTGGAGAAAACAAATGCATTAGCCACACATGCGCAACGTGACACGCTAGCTTGTTGCGCACCACACCGTTACTGCAGATTAGGTACATCATCTTTTAGAGAAAATCTTGTGTGCATAGCAACAAGATAGAAGGTCTAGAAGACCTCTAGAAGGTCTTGCTGTTGGATGATATAAAGTTTAGCAGTTGAGGGAAGTGGTTTAATGTTCGCTAACTAGTTGTTTATGTCGGTAATCGGCTTACCCCGTATGCACCAGGAGATGGTGAGGAGTACGGCATCTGAAACAGAACAAGCACACTGTTAACGTCCTGTTTTAACAACGCAGTGTTAAAAACCAAGTATGACTAAATCGACATGTTTGACTAACATTGTTGGCATTTGGATTTGGCCATGGTGGTCTGCCGTTCCCGGGACCCCTGCAGGACAGAAGAATGCGTTTTAGGGTTTTGTGTTTTTAGATCATTCATGTCATTAAACGAAGAAAAAATAGGCAGAATCTCACATGTTCACTCCCGGGCCCATCCCAGGACCCATAGAGTTGTGTGGTGGTCTCATCCCCCCCCCAAAATTCTAACAAGAAACGATAAACATTATCCTCTGATGGCTCATAAACTTGAATAAAACAGTCTGCAACTGTATAAACCACAATTACAGATTAAACATTGTAAGGTGGGCTTCAATTTTACCTGAGGGCCCATGGGTCCCATTCCTCTGGGAACATTCATCCTCTGCATCGGCCCTTTAAATGGAAAAGCAGTCAGATTAATTGCAGTTTATGATGTCATAAGGTTCATGTTGTTTTTGATGAAATCATCTGAACGTCATGAGGGATGGACGCTCACCCTGCAGTCTGGGATCCATGTTTGGGAGCATCGGCTGGGCAGCTGGGACGCCACCTGGGGGCTGGAGAAGAATCAAGACGTTTAGGGGGACGTTTGAGGTCCTTTATTCAAAGTAGTAATTTAAAGCGACAGTACATCCAAAATTGTGATTCTGTCATTTGCTCACATTTCGATTTGTTTATCACACCGTGTTTTAGTGTTTTTTTTAGTCATTCAAGTTGTTCAAGTTGAGTTGTTTTAGTAGAACACAAAGAAGATATTTTGAGAAATGTGCCACTGTTGTTTGGTTATTAACTTGCTTTAAAATGTTTTTTTTTGTGTTCCTCAGAGGAAAGGTCATACAGGTTTGAAATGAAAAGATGTTTATTTTAATAAACTATCCTTTAAGCAGAACAATTTGCCAATCTATAAATCTGCCTTGAAAATGGCCTTTAAAACATTTTTGATGATCTCACCTGGTTCCCCATTCTGATTGGAGGTCTTGGTCCGCCACCAAAGCGAGGTGACATGAAAGGCTGCAAGACAAAGCAAGCAGTCAGAAATTTCGGTTAGACATTTTGTCTGGACTACAGAGATTCAGAAAGAAAGATTCAGTGGGGCCACTGCCCTGTGAGAACATGGGCCAACCACAGCTCTGCAGAGCAGACTAACAGGAAAACAGAGCGAGAGAGAAACAACATGGGGGAGAACCAATTAATCCTGTGAACAGACAGGAGCCGCTACCTGGCCGTGGGGTCCCATCATGCTGTTAGGGGGAGGAGGAGCGTGAGGGGAGGCCTGGGAGCCGGGAGGGCCCTAAGAAAGTCAAGAGACCATATGAGAGGAGAGCAGGAGCAAAAGAAAGAGAAAGAGAGAGAGAGAGAGAGATCGAGCAACAGACCAAACGAGAGGAAGCAGGTGAGAAAAAGCATGAGAGAAACCGAGGGGGGAGGGAAAATCAGAGAGAGAGAGTGAGAGAATAAAGAGAGAGAGAGAAAGCGTCATTAGGCTATTTAAAGAGCTGGAGAAAGAATAACAGCACAATACACTGATACTTATAGGTGACTGGCGGCTGAACAGCTAAACCCACACTGAAAGAGCAAAGCATTATGGTTAAAAACATCAAATAAAACAATGAGTGAATGAGAGGAATCAGAGACGGCACGAGTTAACGCTTCAGATCCAACAGCAGCATCAGTATTTAAAGAGAGAGCTGACATTTGACACTGCGCTTAACATGTTCAACAGTAACTGGAGTCACGCTGACATCATTTCCTGTTTAACTATCAAACGAAACACACCACCAGTCTGAAGTCTGGACACACTTGACTGAACTCGTGTTTCTTATGCTCTTAAAAATCTTTTGCATGTTTTAAATGCATTTGTAAACACACCTAAATAAAGTTTACATATACATTTCTGGTTTTGTAGTTTTATAATAACTGAACAGTTAAAGAAAAGCACTGAATACAGTAAAGAAACAAAAATGGGTTTTTCTGGTCACGGCATAATTTTATTTAGGCCTGCACGATATTGAAGAAATGCGATAACTTACTGAATGCGACATGCAATGCAATACGATAATGCTTTAAATTTGTAAAATTCATTTAAACTATATTAAACTATTTAAAAAACTGAATATTATATAACTAACAAATATGTTTCTAATTCTTTCTGGGAAACAGAAAGCATCACTACAACTTCTGACAGTAGCCGCTATGCTATCTGCACCGGCCTATAATTATTCAGATAGCGCAAACATGTGATGTTTTAGCAGTTGCTCGATTGTGATGTTTTAGTAATTTTAACATGTTAAACAAAACAGTAATAAAAACAAGTAGATGCGTCCAAATGTCTGACTGGTAGAGTATACATGGAAAACCCGTTTTGTTCAGCACGGCCCTAACAACAGACAGACATCAAGACAGAAGGTTATGATCTAACCTGGAAGAATCCGGGGGGCATGGGACCACCTGGCATGCCATCTCCCGGTGGCATGTTCCCAAGAACCGGACTGGGGGCCGCTGCAGCACTCTGCAAACAATACCAAACAGATCAAAACACATTACAGCGATTTTTCCGATGCATCAGATATCACACAGCCATCAAGGTCTGTTTTTTTTCCAAAACACAGAATAAATCCTGGGTAGAAAATGTGGCTTAATGCATTCAAGCGCTCATAAATCTGCGCTCTAATAACAGCAAACAATAAAGCCAGCGGCACAGCCACAACTAACTGGTGTATAATCCAATTTTAAGGTCTACAAAACTGAAAAGACAGAACTAGACTTCCAGGCAAAGCAGGGATTTGATCATGCATAAGATGCTGGAGGAACACAGTGTGTTTGCTGGAGTTTCCCCCAGCAAGACTTTTCAGAGAGAGCTGTGAAATACCACAGGAAAAGCTGACCTTCATAGAGCAACACTGATCAGAACCGACCAATGGGAGAAGTCCTTACATGCAATAAGGCAACAACTACACTTTTCGGTAGCCCCCAATAGCGAATAACAACATCCAGTTATTGAGACGCCCATGAAACAGCTACAGCCTCCATCACCATCGTGACAACACCAAACATCTCCACTTCCTGCAGCTCAATCCACCAGGTCTTCATTTAAAGAGATAGTTGACCCTAAAATGACTGAAAAATTCAGTTTACTCACTCTTTTGCTTCTGAGGAACACAAAAAATATTTTGAGGTACGATGGTAATCAAAGAACAGAGGCATTGACTTCCATTTTAGACACACAAAACCACTCAGACATTTTTCTAAATATCATATTTTGTGTTCCACAGATATTAAGTCGTACAGGTTTGGAACGACACATAATTGAGTAAATGATGGAAAAGCGCTCATTTTTGAGTCAACTATGCCTTTAAGAGAGCTTCATCCTCCTCCGTTTCAATCTGCCTACCGACAGACTCCCTGACAGCCATCAATCATTCTCCATCTCCACCGCAGCCTGGGGGAGGGTGGGGTGTGTTTCCCCTGACACAGCATGAAGACAACATGGCCACTGTTTAAAGAGGGCGCAGCCTCCTCCCCCACCCCCTGGAGAATTGAGAGCGCAGACCTGACGCCTCAGTACCGACCACAGCTGGGCACAAAGGCAGGAGATTCTCCCACCATGATTCACTTTATAACGCCTCATAACGCCCCTACAGTCCTGTAGCTCCAGCGATGTCGAACGCGCCACGCAGAAGCTAAACGCCTAGTTTTAGAATGACGGATAATGTTTCACATTTCTGCACAGGGCTACATCCCTTCAGATTAGGGTGTCTAGACAGAGGAGTAAGGGTTTGATTTTAGCTGAATATGACCTCTGACCCGTGGCCCCTCACCAAAGCTTGCGGCTAGACAACAGCAGCCATACATTATTGGAATATATAAGGCTGAACCTAGCTAACAGGGAATGTTCTGATAATGTTGGCTTAAAAACATTCTACTAATGTCCTTTCAAAGTTATCAGAAACATTCTTGTAGTAACAAAATGTTTGTAGAACATTTTTAACATGAGATATCATTTGTTAGTGCAGCATCTTAGAAATGTTACTTAAAATAATATTCTTACAACTAAACAACATTGTTAATATACAACGTTTAATACAACTTGACATCTTGAACATTTAAAAACATTGTTAATATAAGCTGTTGGGAACACAGACAAATCTACCAATCAGAGATGCCCGAATACAAGTTTCACATTCTGACTCAACCATCCCCCACCAATCACAATCTCACTTACGTTATCCAGAAGCACGTACATCTGCGCTTTTATTACATTTGATTGTACCTTTAAAGGGCAACCGTCAACAAATCCATTTTTTGCAAGGCGAAGCATTTTTGAAAAGCAAAATCTATCAATAGTAAGAGCTTTTCTGGCTTAAGTCACGTAAATGTGTTTCAAACCCTCAGACGACTTGACTTTCAATGAGCCGATACGTATATATATATAAATGTACAAACAGTGTATATGAGTTTACAAACATCCTGGACGGCTTTATTGGCAATATTTTAGCTAGAAAAAGACAAGCTCATTACGCTGCTCACACCCGGGACTTCTGGATAAAACAATGGTGCAGTTTTAAGCACATAACAACTACATGTAGGAACGGTTCCATTTAAAAGCCATCACTGCTATGGTCACGATGATTTCTACGCCTTTCAGACACATATTACTGTACATATTTCCTGATTACACAACACAAACTGAGACTGCAAAATGAATACATGCGTATTTAAATCTCTGGAACTCACGTAGTCATGGAAGGCCTTGGCTTCACTCGAATGCTCACACGTGTCTCTCCTCTCAGGGGCGGCACAGTAAAGATCCCAAAAGACACTTGGGAATAGAAGGAAGTGGTCAAAAAAACCTGCACGCTTCCACCGTCCAGCTGAAACGGTTTTAAAGTGACAGAACACTTAAAATACTCACCACCACCACGAGTGCAGGAACCCAGGAGGGTCTCCTAATGTGATGTTCTTTTCCCATCGGATCTGGAAAAGATCGGAAAATTGTTACATCACGCAGAAGTACCATCCGAGAGGGTACTGGACTGAAACACCGTTCGGTGGTTCCTGTTTGCCAGTTAGGGGGGATGAAGTTTTGGTTTTTACCTCTGACAGAAAGGTCTGCGCAGACTTCTGAGCGCCAATGTGTAACAAATACTCATAAACATACAAGGCTAACCTGCAATGCAACACAGAAAGACATTGATATTAAATTATTGGGGCCACAACAGACAGATTAGTGAGAATCAAGAAATCAATATCATTTTTTTTAAATCACCTTATAACAGTGCCCACCAGAAAATGAAAGTGATACTTAAAATGTATTACAACAACAACAACAACAAAAAACCCTAAAAACAAAATCACATTTATTTTCACATTACGTAACATTTATATGAATGCACACATTTTATTATTCATAAACCTGCTTTATATGAGGCATAAACTCTTCAAAAGGCATAAACTAAACAAAAGACGGACCCTCTCCCCTCCAACGCGAGCGTCTGGCGCTAAATGAACGGATACAGCGTTGCGCCCGTCCCGCATGCAGAAACAATTTCAAACGTGTCACATGCACGTAGAAACGCTTGCAAAAATGTGATTTTAAACCATTTTGCATCTGGGATAGCGGCGTGTTGGGTAGAGGAGAAAGCGCTGTGCCAAAGGGGGACCTCAGAATGGCGCACGGTCGGGCACTTTCAATTCAACGCTGCGAGGACAAGCCTATAGTAGCGGCATAAGCTCCATACATGCAGCCCTGCCTATACAGCCCTAACAATAGGCTACATCCAGCACAATAACACGCACGACGGGCGACATTTAAAAGCGCTTACTTTTCCCGAGCTTGGCCATCCGACGGCACGACGGAGCTTTTGCCTTTAGGAAACATGTTTTTTGTGCACGGGAGAGTCGCCCGCGATCCCTTTTCCTCTATTTTCGACAATTCATCTGTCACCGATCCAGGCTCGTCCGCACAAACCAAACACACCGACGCCTTCTCAACCAACCTTGACCGCTGGAGGGGGAAAGTCTGCGGTTGATTGACGGGGGCGGCAGCCAATCGCAACGCGTCGTTTCTCGTGCGTGGTTTCACGTAGTGACGTCTTCGCGGTGACCAAATAGTTCCTTCCTCCAATTTCCTGCGATTATTTTGAAGAGACTCGATGTTAACGAGCTTTTTGTTTCTTTATTTATTATTATGCTTTTATGGGTCACTCGTTTTTGATACAGGAGCTGTGATGAATTACAACGTAGCCCAGGGAATTAAACTGAATCGTTTTAAAATGATTTATTAAGCACGGAAGCCATATGTTTACCTTTAACTCATTGGCTAACATATGCACTTTTGTTTAAAAAGCAATTTTAAAAATCATACATTCTTCTAGAATAACTAAAACGTGGTCACAGATTGCAAAGTTGATGGATTATAGATATTTTGTATATCTCGTTATTATATTTATCTATTGCAGTATAAACTATTTATTGTTTTTTCCTCACCTGCATCCACAAAAATGTTTCAAGCCCAAACAAACATTGGACTGAAATCGATGAGAAATTGTTTCACACTAACTCCACAAGGTCAAAGTTGATCTTGAGTAATCAGACCACCTTAAAAAAGTTTGTGGGCGTCTCTGTAACTTCATACAGTTTATGGGCACAGCTGTGTGTGGACGCTAGACTGGGAATGAGTGGGACATAGAAACGCCACATTCATATTTATATATAAGTTTTAAGAATCAAACATCACGCAAACCCTGTGTGACTCCTCGTGCAAATGAGATTTTAACTTATATACAGGTAAGTTGCTTAAGGATTAACTTTCCAAAAACGTCAGTTCAGATAGTTGACACTTAATAACCTGTATGGGAGGTTTTACCCTTGGCATTATATCAATGTATCTCACGTTTTCTTTCCATTGTCTATAATAATACTTATATTATATAATAATACTTATGTAATAATTTACTGCATACCCGGCTAAGAGGGAACGTTCTCTTAAAGTTATCAAAACGTTCCTGCAGTAACGCTGGTAAGCTGTTTTTACCGGTATATGTCATGTATTGTCTCAATACAGGTGAAACGTTTTTAAAACGTTACAGCATTACAAATGTTTAATCTAACCAAGCAATAACATTAATGCAACGTTTAAAATCTGGACGTTTTGAATGTGCCTAGAACTTTAAAATAACATTTGACGTTTTACCCTTTACTTATAGGAAACGTTAGGGAAACGTTCTTACAACCTAAAAACCTCTTACAAGCTCTTTGGACTGAACAAGAGTTTGGCTTACTGCTGAATAAAGGGATATTTATTAATAAATGATTACATTCCTCAAATGTTTCCCATTTAAAATGCTACCTTAAGGCTTATTTTAAACAGTACAAACATTATTAATGTTATTTTCTTATATCCTGGATTGAATGAATTTGGGATAATTAGGCATAAATATAATCATCAAATGAATCGCAATGGCATTTTTACGAAAGGTTTCGACAAACAAACATGTCTTTGCATTGACGTGGACTGCAGTTGTATTACGTCACATTATGACGCAGCTGTTTTATGAGCTTTAAAGTGTGCACACTGCACACGTCACGAGCTATTTTTAGAGCTGCCGTGCTTCATTTTAATACCTTTTTCCAAGAAAATGGATTCGTGTTGAACAGAGAGACCAAGACTGAAAGGGCTCATGCAAAGCGCCAAGATACTGTTAGATGAAGATGATGTTCATGAGTTCTTGAGTCTTAAGGTTGCATTACTATTATTAACACTATTGTTGTTCTTTTGTTCTGACCGAATTCCACACAGAATGTTCTCAGATTATAAATGTGTTGCAATTGTAGCTTTAGTCACCTGCTTTTGAAATGAATTGGTATGACTAATCTCTAACCATTTTAGGATTACTGTGGCACACATATAAAACATAATACGATATAAAGCAACATATTGTGTTCTGACGTTTATGCATATTGCACAAGATCACTTGGTGTGAGAAGATAAGTTCTAAATTAATCAAACGCTTTATGTTCTTAAGAACATTGAATGTTCTTGAGATCACGCTGTGATCATTGCTGATCGTAGATTATTGACAGCATGTTCATATCTTCGTGTGTTGGTCTAGGGCACCGTCATGGCGAATGAGATGCTTGAAGAACCTGTGTTCATTCTCGAGAATGGAGAAGTTCACAGGAACCCAACTGAGGTGAAGATGAGCCAGATAGTCCTTCCCTGCCATGCCAATCACTGTGGAGAACTGAGTGCTGGGCAGCTTCTCAAGTGGATGGACTCCACGGCCTGCCTCTCTGGTGGAGTGTCACAACCTGTAGTGTTTGAGATACATGGAGATGATGTCACTATGTGTCTGTCTGATTGGTTTCATTTTAGTTACAGATACAGTATGTTGCTCCATCTATCCACACCAATGGACTGTCTTACAACCAATCCAGTCTATATAATCAGTTAATACACCATCTTCAGAATCATCTCTGGTTTCATTTGAATCTTCTCCGTCACCTCCAACATTCATGCAAACACCCGCACACCATATGCTTGAGCTACGAGGCATGAGACATCACAGATGGAGACGTCTCTACAGTTTGCACTTTGATTTCCATCCGTGCAGTGAATAAACAGTCTTCTTTTGCTAGAAAGTTTAAAGTTTAATCCCTGCCCAAAAAATAATAACCACCATGATTTTCCATGTTTGTCCTGGCTGGTTTGGTGCTGGTGGACCAGCATAGCCAAGTTGTTGGAAAGCATGTGGTTAAGCTAGTTGATAAACCAGAAGGATCAGTATTTAATAAGTAGCATCTGATACGCTGGTGAAATGGCAGTTGGAATAAGTTTTGGATGATAATTTAACAAGCATTACTGCTGGAAACGTGGCTAAACCTTTGTAGCTTTATGAAAAGCACAGATGGTGGTTGGTAACTGCTCAACATGTTTCCCTAAATGTTGCTCAGATTCATCTGCGACAGGCTGCTGGCTTTTCTCCCCTCAGAATGATCTAATATCAGGCTACTTGCCGTGTGTTTGCTTTAGACAGATGCTGAAAGATGAACCTGTTTAAACACTTGTTATGGATGTCAACATTTGTAAATCCTCAATATTTGTTCTGGTGTCTGCAGCTGAGAGACATGCCGGTTGCTCCTGTATCACGGCCTCGGTGGACGACATTCACTTTGAAACTACTATTGGGTAAAAATGTTTTACATACTGGAAGTGCTCAGCTAGGGTAGCAGCTAAGTGTCATTTTGAATCTTCTAGGAATTATAACTTTATATTCTGTAATGTTTTTAAAAATGTTCCACTAACACCAAGAATGGAGTTAAATAATATTTTATTATATATTATATATAAAGATAATAAAGAAATATTATTTATAAATTTCAGCGTTACTGCAAAAACATTAGTAGTTGCAGAAAATTTATAGGGAACATTTGTCAATGTTATACAAATGTTAGCTGGGCAGTTACTGTAATTATAGAAAGACTGCCTGCAGAATGGCAGATTTTTTTCTAATTGTTTTTTTAATTTCTGTTTTTTCAGGATCGGACAGGTTGTCAACATTAAGGCCAAAGTCAACAGAGCTTTTACATCCAGCATGGAGGTCTGTTGGAACATGCAGCATTCAACCTGATGCAAATGAGTGACCGCAAATCATTTTATGGTGTCAAATCTGGTTCAGGTTGGGATTTTGGTGAGCTGTGAGGATCTCTTCAGCGACAGACAGTGGAAGATCTGTCACGCTTTTGCAACCTTTGTGGCCCGTCGTACCGAAACAGGAAAGGTAAAAAACATTGAATTATTATATTTAGGTTCCTTTTTATGCACGTTTTAAGATCTATGAGATCTTTAAGCTGTATTTGGTCTGATCAATGCTGGATTAGCTCCATGTCTTAGCATTCTGATGTTTGGGTTTGCGCAGGTACAGCTGAAGCAGGTAATTCCACGAACGCAGGCCGAGCAGATGGAGTACAGCCTCGCAGCCGAGCGCAGACGGATGAGACTAATCCATGCAGAGATAATTAATGATCTCCTCAGCAGCTGCTCCGCGCAGACAGGTGAGCAGATCCATCGCTCGCCTCATTCCTCCAGGTGTGTTTGTTTATTTGTAAGACTTTGAAGAAGGTCTCGAAACGCTTGCCATAGAAAATGCTTCGTGAATCAGAAGTCATGCTTTGATTAAAGATGTCAGTGGGTTTGTTTGCTGTCTCTTTAAGAGGATGCAGGCAACACTCATCTGTACGTATATATGAGCAGTAAACCTTCATTGTTTGTTCACAAAGAGTCACGTGGTCTGTGAACAGAATGAAGTGAAAGGAAGATCTCTCAGCTCTGATAAGTGGTGCTTCTCTGGGTTTGTCAGTGAGTGAGTCTCTAGATTACCAGGATGCGTTGCCTGCAGAACGAACCCGTGTGGAAAGCGTTGAGCTGGTACTGCCGCCTCACGCCAATCACCAGGTCAGCACCTTTGGTGGACAAATAATGGCCTGGATGGAGAACGTAGCCACTATTGCTGCCAGGTACACAATCACACTACTACAGTCCAATCCAATGCGTCCTATTGGCCGGTCAGGGAGATAGTCCCGCCCTAAACTCTTCTCTTACTATTGTCCAGGTCAATGTTTTTTTTGTGTCTGATGCTTAAACAAACAAAGCATGTTGTTGTGACAGTACCACAGTTTTTACACTTTATCTGGGAAATCAACATACAAATTCAGTTTTCCTCTTTGCATTTTAGGCTGAGATAGGAGAACGTGTTTTAATATTGATAGAATTACACATTTCATTTCTCATTCACTCAGTTCAGTCTATATGCTTGGACTGTTTATTCTGTTATATTCTGATGGAAGAAAAGTGTAGCCAGAACTACAATGGAACTATTGCTTTCTGTTGTGGCTTTTTCTTCTAGTCGTTTGTGTAACGCTCACCCAACTCTTCGGACCATAGACATGTTCCACTTTCGTGGCCCCTCCCACATTGGAGACAGACTCGTGTTAAAGGCCATTGTTAACAACGCCTTCAAAAAAAGGTACTTTCCTGTCAAGAAAGTGACCAATCAGTGAGACCTTAGGACAAGAAAGTGACCAATCAGTAAGACCCTAGGACAACATGTCATAAAATGTAGCAGTAATTTTGAAGACCAAAGTTGGGTCATTGAGAGGCTGGTTTAAGGCTGGTTTGTCCTTGGAAGTTTCACATGCTCCGTGTTGCCTGTGCTATTCCAGTATGGAGGTGGGAGTGTGTGCAGAGGCCTATCAGGGTGGAGAGCCGCTGCGACACATTAACACCGCCTTCATGACCTTCGAGGTCTTGGACAATGACAGGAAGCCGCGCACGTTGCCAAGGATACGACCTGAGCCTGTGGTGAGCGCATTAACATTCTTGAAATCCCTCACGTAGCAAACAAGTTCGACTTGTTGACTGGAGAGATTGTTGGATAGACTTTAAGTAACAGAATGAACCTCTTATCTTAGTATTGTGCAACAAGTATAAAATAAAGTCTTTTGGTTTTTGTTTAGGACGGTAAGAGGCGCTTTCAAGAAGCTATAGCCAGGAAGAAAATACGCTTGGACAGGTAATAGCATGAGGTTGTGTCATAGTCAGTTTTCCAAGTACATTATATAACATTATAAGTCTATTCATAGCCTCTGGCTAAATGCCACATTCAAAGCTTATCTGAGCTATTACTATTTCTTCATGGCCCACCAGTAAGAGTCACCAGTTTGTTCTCCTCTTACAGGAAGTACATCATATCCTGTAAGCAAAGTGAGGTTCCTCTCTCGGTTCCTTGGGATCCAAGTAACCAGGTATATTTCCATTAACAATGAACAGTTTTAGGTTGTAAGAATGTTTCTCTGACGTTTCTATCAAATCACATAAAACACAAGAATGTTATTTTGAATGTTCTGCCAATGTTCAAATGCCAAAATGTGTAGGTTTATATTTGTTTTTAAGAACATTATTCAAACATTCTGTAATATTTTTAAAATCATGCCAACAACTTAAGAATAACATTTTGATATATAACATCATGAAAACAATATAGCCAACATTTTGAGAATGTTCCCTGTTAGCTATGTTAGCCCTCCACAAATATCACACATATTCTAAACATGCATTACCTGTTTTAGAGTCATGCATTTTATATTCTAACATGCATTATTCTTCATCACAGATGTATCTCAGTTACAACAACGTTTCTGCACTGAAGATGCTGGCTGCCCGGAACAACTGGGTCTTAACCACAGAGAAAAACAAGGTCTGTGCTGCTTAAACTGTATTTTAAATTAAACAGATAAACTTTGTGTCCTTTTGACATTACATCAGCAGTTAATAATGTCACATGACGAATACTGAGAAATTCATGAGTTGAAGCTTTGTGTGCAGGTGAGTTTATACACGCTGGAGGAAAACCAGATGTTGTGCTTTAAGGTGGAGACGCACGTCGCCATGGCAGCAGAGCAGGTGTTTCTGTTGCTGTCCGATCTGAGACGCAGGAAGGAATGGGACCACCATTACCAGTATGTATAATGCGTCGCAATATAACCTGCGAGCGCAACAGAGATGCAAAGAAGAGCAACATGAATAAATAATCCATTTAAAGAAAATGGCTTGCAATATCCTATTTGAATCAGATGCAATTATATGACCGTGATGCAATTATCTGCACCTTGATTGCTGCTTTGTTTTATGTCATGAATAATGGAATTTCTGCTGCCTTAAAGGGGAAGAGACTCATTTCTGTGTCACTTTCAACACAGAGCAGAATTGTACAAATAAGAGTTTGCTACACACAGCTTTCTTCATCTACTTCATCCCCAGCTAACAGAGAACATTCTCAGAATGTTGTCTAGTGTTTTCTAAAAGTTCTCTCAAAGTTACTAAAAATGTTGTTGCAGTAACAATGTTTTTGTATGCATCATATAAAAAAGTAGTAAGTGTAACATTTTAAAAAGTTAAGAAATAACATTCAAATAACCAARCAAAAAACTTCCAAGAATTTTCAAAATAGCATTAACATTGTTACTTTAGGAAAACGTTTTTACACCTTAAAATTGTTAACTGGGTGTTTAAGTGCAGTACTGCTGCTCCCAACTCTGTGCAACTGCTTTACATGTCAGCAAAGTAACCTTTATTGTAACATAAACCCTGAGAAATCATCGTACTACGTTTGTGTTTCAGAGAGTGTGAAACCATAACTGAGGCGCACGAAGACGACACCATCTACCGCGTCGTCACCCCCTCTGTGACTAAAGGAGGAAAAGTCCAAGATTTTATCCTCCTGGCCTCCAGGAGGCGTCCTTGTGACTCAGGGTAACAACTACTGTCTGCATCTACTGTAAACAGAATCTTTGTTACTGATTCATGTGACTGAATTGCATCATTTACTGTATCTTTTCAGAGACCCTTATTTGATTGCTTTACGTTCTGTCAGCCTGCCTGCGTTCCCCCCCTCTGAGGACTACAACAGAGGCGAGGTTCTCTGCGCTGGCTTCAGTATCTGGGAAGTGGAACCTTCTTACACTAAGGTGCAGTAATAAATAAACGATTATATTGAACGATTCAAAGGGTCAAAGTTCAAGAAACAACATTGCTTTAAAAGCAACAATGTGCCTGTACTTTGCCAAATACATCATTTATAATGGTTTATTTCTGAAGATTAAAAAATGTTTACAGCTGTCTCTGCTTCTGCTGTAGGTGTTGAGGAACTAAAGGCTAAGTGCATCTCGCTTAGCATGCTTGTGTTTGCGTTTGTCTCAGATTTCTTACTACAACCAGGCCACTCCGGGGGTGCTGCCCTACATCTCCACGGACATCGCTGGACTTTCCTCCAGGTTCTACTGTATCTTCTCCTCGTGCAGCGCGTTCCTGGAGGAGAACAAAGACAGCCTGGCTTTTCCGCCCACCTCGGTGCAGTGAGAACCCTCGGGTGAAGTGGACATTCTCTGCTCGTCTGAATGCGAGATGGTTTCTGTAAGGGTCGAGATTAAGCTCTGAAAAACTTGCTGTGGAAGATCAACACCAATACTTCATGTACTGTTATCAGCAGAGATTTTCTGTAAAATCACCAAACAGGCTGTAAATATAATGCAGATTGTTTTGCAATTTTGCCATTATGAAAATTAACACAAAAAAAGATTTTTTGAAAAGAAATTTTACGTGTAAGAGCTAGAATTCAGGGTTTTGTGCAATAATGTGAAACTCCACAGATCTCAGCGCTAGAAGTTTAAGCTAGTTCTTATATTGCTGCTGGTGACATTCTTGATGAATTTAGCTGTTGTAATAAATGTAATAATCCTTAAACAGGTGGTAAGATCGATATGTGGTACTGCTGTGACACGCACAAACAAATTAGCATGGATTTAAAGTCATATAGATAGATGTTACATTATTTTCTATCTGTTTAGGTCAGGCCAGAACAACTTTACTGTTTGAATGAAGACATAGTGCAATGCTTATCAATTGTTTATTTATTAGAATTTAAATTATTTATTAGTTCTTAAGAACAGCAAATTCGCTTTGGGTTTAAATGTGAATATGATTTTTAAGAAAAGCTTAGTAAAAATGTTGTACGGTTGCTGAGCCACATTTATATCTGTTGTTACTTGGCATTTAATTAATCTTTCTTCAGTGTTTATTTAAGGAATGTATAACATAGTTAATGTGAAATAAATTGCATTAAATTAGACATTGTATTGTTGTTATTTTTTGGTCTCTAACATTTTTAAACATTCTACTAAAAGCTTAACAATAACATTTTTGTATATAATATATGACAAATAAAATTAAACATTACTGCAAAAACCTTTTTGATAACTTTAAACTCTTAAAGAACGTTAATAGCTAGCCAGTAGCTAGAAATATGTCAGTGTACATACAATACAATCTCATTACTATCCCAGGTACCACAACAATTTTGCTAGTGACAAGTAAACACATTTTAACCCTTGTTGAAGGTTTAATGTCAAGTTTTCATTGCACTTGTTTTCCGTGAATGGCTGATTCTACTGCTGGGTTCCATGTTTCCATGTGTTGTATCTAAGAACAGCCCTGGCTAGCGAGTTGTGCTGTCCACTGAAGCTGCAAACCATCTCCTGCGCTTGGACTCTCTGCCTCTTGTCCTCCAGGAACTGGGAATGTTTGTGACGTACCTGCTGAACGTCTTCTTCCCTTCTGGCTCTCTGCAGGGTCAAAGTTTTCTCCATGTCCGCCCGGTCATGCTCTTGACGGAGACGTGCTTCTGTTCTCTTAGCCTCCATGAAGTCATCCCGGTGACCTCTGGCGACCTCACGGTCCACCTGCTGCTCGGTTACCCTCTCCACCAGCTGCCTCCGCATCTCGGCCTTCTCAAGAGCTCGATGGGCTTTTTCAATGATCTTAAATGGGATGAGACTGAAGTTGTCATGGCAACGACCAATCGGCCGCTTCGCTGAGGTAACGGTGGGTGTTTCAGCCTGAGGGAGGGGCTGTGGACCGGGCCTCTGGGTGTGGACATGGCTGATGGCCTTAGTGATGTTGTGTCCTACAGTTTTATGGGGTGGTGAAATGTTACTCAGTGACTCTGGAAAGGTCTGTTGGACCGTCAGTCCCAAAACACGAAAGGTTCTTCGTTTAATTTCTTCAACACAAGGGTCACCGGTTACATCGCCATCTAGATATACAAAACCAGAGTGAATCAAATCTTATCTTTAGCTAACTAATTAAACCAGCTTCCTTTCCTGTACAAAGAACATTCATTTTATTGTACCTTGATCACAAGTGTTTAGGTGGACTTCAGCTTTCAGACTTCCTCTGTGTTGAGGAGATTTATATGGTAGATTTGGACCTCGTTGGCCATCAGATGATGTAGTGTTTACAGCTTCCCATAAAACCTGTGTACAAGTGACTAACGCATGACTTGTACAGGGGAATTTAATTAGTTTGTATTTCAGCGCTGTGATTTTACCTCAGGCTGGGCAGTTTGCATCAGCTTATCCAAGTTCACATGAAGTCTTTTGATCTGAGCGTCTATCTTCTCCAGCCCCTTTGATTGAGAAACACATTATATAACAATGCAAAACTGCAGAGCAATAAAGAAAAACAGTCAAGTTAGACTAAAACCTGCTTTTGTTTTGTGTGCAAGATGTCTGCAATGCAGCAACATCTCAATGTGCTACCAGACAGGTCATGTATATGAACAGAGGTTGTGTATGTGAAAATAGACAGTTTTTTAGGTTAAGCTGTTACAAACCATAATAATATGAATGATAAGAGAATTTTGTAACTGTTCCTTTAAGAAAATTAAAAACATATAAATGTTTAAACCTGAAGTTTAAACACCCATTGCCTACAAACAACAACATTTGACAAACCCCCATTTCTAACATATTCCAGTGTGTGGCATTATTAGAAAGATGTCTGTGTTATAAAAAATAACACCATGAAGTGTTTAACACTATGAAGTGAATAACACCATTTTATGTCATCTTGGGACCCTTTTAGAAGTTTGCTGAGGCCCCCTAGTGGGACCCCAGGCCCCTGGTTGACAAACACTGTCATAACCAAAATATCTTTACCTGTAAATACAGACCTGCCTAGAATCTGGGCCCTAGAATGATCTAGAAACCTTGACAAGTAAGCTGTTCATTTAAGTGTAATGAAGTGAATCACTATATGTGACTAATTTCACCAGACACATACATACCAGCACACTGAGATCCTTGGTGTCTTCCATAATTTCCTGAGATTGTGGTGATGATATCTCCTCATTTTCTGTCTTTACAAGTTTGTTGGAAATAAACGGTTTCTCAGGTCCTGACTGTTTCTTTCTGCCACACAGACTGTTGATGCAAAATTCCTCTTAAAACTCAATTCTGGACATTTAAAGTTAGGATAGCAATAGCATGCTAGCTCTTAACCAGCATAACAGAAATGTTTCAGAATAAAAAAACATTGCCTACGCTGGCTTCAACAAATATGCATTGCTCATAATTTATAATATTACTTAGTAGAAAGTGCACAGCAGTTGTCAAGACATCTAAACATTGCAACTTAGCATTCTCACCCAAGACTCTTTCTAATTAAATAGCCTCGAATCCAGCGTTGCAAAACAAGTGTAGGACAACAAAAGGCTTGAATCCTGTTGATCTCGGCGATTATTTTATACACGGCTTTCATCTCAGTCTCAAATGAATCCTGCCAGTGAGAAAAACATTAAAATATGGTTATTATAAACATGAGCACAGAAGAAGCCATAAAGAACAAGGTAAATAATGAGCACGAACCGACTTTGAGGATGGATACAGATTGACATGAAAGCATGGTTTCATCGCTTTAAACCGAAAGGAAAGAAAGCAGTTTTGAATGATTTCATCATCAGAGATGACACAGTCGTCCAGAGCCTTCAGTGACCAGATGTTGTTGACCACGCAGTGCCTGTAGTTCTTCTTCAAACTGAGGGGAGTGTCAAAGAGAGTTAATGCAGTCAGGTTTGAACAACCAGACAAGCCACTAATATGGTTCCAGGTTCCAATGTTGTTGTCGTGTAGATACAGAAGTTGTAGTTCTTTCATGTCACCCCAACATGAGGCATCGGGCAGCTGGACAATCTGAGCAGAGGGATGATTTTAGTGATTTGTTCACCTTCAGGGTGTCAAACATCTGGAGATCTGGTGTCCTGCAGAGTTTAGCATCAGCACTAATGAAACACACCAGATCCAGATAATCAAAATCTTTAGATACTTCCAGGCAGGTGCGCTGAAGCTAAACACTGCAGAACCCCAGCTAACAAGGAACATTCTCAGAACGTTACCTATGTTCTTTAAAAGTTCTCTCATAATCATCAGAAAAGTAACATTAGTAGATTGTTTTTAAGTTATATTTCATAAACATTAAAAATATTAGTTAACTTATTTAGTGGAACATTTCAAAATGTTACAGAATTAAATATTGTTTGAATAATGTTCTTAAAAACTGGACCTTTTAAACCTTCCTAGAATTTTCAAATGAACACTTTTAACTTTTTGGTACTTGATGGAAACATTAGGAAAACATTCTTAAAACTAAAGCTGAGCTGTGATCCAATAAGCACATACCTGATTTCCTTTCAGATCCAACTTAACCAAGCGCCTGCACTCCATCAGAGCTTCAATCCGGGTCAGGAAGTTGTCAGCCAGGATACAAATCCTCAAAGTTCTGCAAGATCCGATCTGGCCCAAATCCTTCAGAAGCAAATGGCCCAGTCTGACCATTAAAACATCCTGCAGATCCACAGCTTTCCCATCCTCTGATGTCCAGTAACCATGATCCAGAATCAGGGCCTGAGAGCAACTCACTAAATAGGTCCAGTAAGCTTCCAGCGAATCCATTGAACTTCTTTGGAAAATTCACACCTGTTTATCATATGGAAGAACACATTTGGGCATAACAGTAAATAAAATAACAGTTTTAAATAGTCCTAATACCATATTTGTGAAAATGTAATAGGAAATGTCATGAATAATTATAGAGAAAGTAAAATTACCTTTATAAATGGCTTCAGAAAGTTTGTCACCATGTTGTGTGTCTGGCTCTCAGCTGAAGTCTATTGTTGGCGGTGAGATGCCATTATAAAAGTTGCTATGACAACACATGGCGTAAAAACAATACGCTTCCCCGACCATGTTCGTTCAGTTTTACTCCCATCACGTCATTATAATAAAATAAACGCTGATATCACGTCATAAGATGGAGTATTTAGTAAATGAAGCTTATTACGGAGAGACAGACGATATGACGTCAGGCTTGTCACGTGACTGGACCCGGAAGTGCCAATGTACACAAAGTTAGGCGAGAAATTTTACACACCGAATGAGTTTAAGAAACATGTTTGTTTTGATCAGTGTCGTACGATCGTTGTCGCCGATAGGTACAAACGTTATGGTCGACGTCTCTGTGTAAATGCACCTGTAAGAGAAACGAGACTAAAGCAGTTTTTGCTGTAGAAATCCAGAAGTTTTACAGGTTGGACCGGCTGATGCGCAACATGACCGACGGCGGAAATATTCATCTGCAAAAATCCACCAAGAACAAACTTGAGAAGTTTAACCAGATGAGAGGTGAAGTTTCTATTAAAGTTTTTATGCACATTTCAGTTTGTAAGGTTACGTTTTCATTAACTAACATAAACGTTACTAATGGGAACGTTTAAAACCTCCGTTTTATAAACGTTGTATTAACCTCATGGTTTAGTTATGAGAACTTTCTTTAAACGTTTAGTAATTCTGTAATAATAACGTGTTTCGCTATATTTGATATAAATAGCATGACATGTTCTAATAAGGTTACTGCAGGAACGTTTTAGGTAACTTTAAAAGAACCTTTTTAGAGAACGTAAGCAGAATATTGTCCTATGGTACAGTGACGTCAATAGCGGCACCATCACCACATTCACATACATGCGTGTCATTTACATGATACTATAGGAACCATTTAAAACCCTTATATTACCAAACTGTATGCATTAAATCAGCCATGCTATGGTGAATGAATAAATAAACCCTCACAGGTAAAGCGGTGCGGCCTGATGCATTCTGGGATATCGTGGCGATCACTGCAGTGGATGAGGAGCAGAGATCCGCGTATGAAATTCAGATTGCTGAGAAACTGGACAGGAAGGAACTTCCTCTTGCCATCAGTTATCATGTTTTTGCAGATCCTCCAGGATGCAAGATAGGTACAGTAGAAAACTGTACAGTAGATCCCTTAATGTATATGTACAGTATAGGTACAGTATACACAGTATATGTACAGTGTATGYACAGTATATGTACAGTGTACGTACAGTATATGTACAGTGTGCACAGTATATGTACAGTATACATACAGTATAGGTACAGTGTACACAGTATATGTACAGTATACATACAGTATAGGTACAGTATACACAGTATATGTACAGTGTACGTACAGTATATGTACAGTATACACAGTATATGTACAGTGTACGTACAGTATATGTACAGTGTGCACAGTATATGTACAGTATACATACAGTATAGGTACAGTGTACACAGTATATGTACAGTATACATACAGTATAGGTACAGTATACACAGTATATGTACAGTATACATAAAGTATGTATGTTCACACAGGTAACGGAGGATCTACTTTATATTCACTGCAGAACCTTCATGATAAATACGGAAAATCGCTGTCTGGATTTAAAGTCATCCTCATACATGCAGGTAATGACTGTTTTTTATTTATTGTCCCTCTTTTTTGACTTTTATTGTAAAGGAAAACTAATTAATGCAAGAGAAGTACTATAGACAAATGTATGTCACTTTTATAGATGTTATTTTATGCATTATTTGTTATACATGTAGTCCTTTATTATTTCATTTATTATATACTATTTATTATGTTTATGCAGGAGGATTCAGTCAGCGTTTACCCAATGCCAGTGCCCTGGGAAAATTATTCACAGCCCTGCCCCTGGGAAACCCCTTATATCAAATGCTGGAGCTCAAACTTGCTATGTATGTGGATTTCCCCTCACACATGAAGCCAGGCTTTCTGGTGACCTGTGCGGATGACATTGAGCTCTACAGTGTTTCTGATGAAGAGGCCGTTGCGTTTGATCAGTCAGGTTTTACTGCCTTGGCTCACCCCTCATCCCTGTCCATTGGATCCACACATGGCGTTTTTGTTCTAGAACCTGCAAAGAAACCCCAAATTTGTGACATGGAATATAGAACTTGCTCTCAATTTCTGCACAAACCGAGCATTGAGAAGATGCAGAACTGCGGGGCAGTTTGCAGGAAAGACGGACAGGAGTTTGTTTACACCGACAGTACCTACTATGTTGATTACGGGACGGCTCAGAAACTGCTGACTCTATTGAGTGAAATCACACCTGTCACCTGTGAAATC
Source organism: Yasuhikotakia modesta (assembly GCA_036877545.1). Classification (NCBI taxonomy): domain Eukaryota; kingdom Metazoa; phylum Chordata; class Actinopteri; order Cypriniformes; family Botiidae; genus Yasuhikotakia; species Yasuhikotakia modesta. The sequence goes on along the minus strand of JBAJNP010000056.1, from coordinate 45,001 downwards.
GATGCTTATGGTGACTTCCTCCAAGCTCTGGGGAGGTTAGCTACAGTGGATTACACCAAAAACACATCCAACGTCACGAAGGAGGACAACAGCCTCGTCGAGATCCGCCAGAAGATTTTCCATCATCTTAAAGGCACAGAACTTAACGTCGTTCTGCTAAACAGCTCCAAGTTTTATCATGTGGGCACCACAGAAGAATACTTGTTCCACTTCACTTCTGACCCGTGTCTCAGAGCTGAACTGGGTCTGCTCTCTGCGGCCTTCAGTGTCTGTTGCTCTGAACCCTCAGAGAAGACCAGAGCGTGCGTCATGCACAGCTTTCTCCATCCAAGCGTGACCGTGTCTCCGGGAGCTGTTGTGGAATACTCCAGGCTGGATGCTGAGGTTAAAGTCGGTACTAGATCCATCATCAGTGGTTGCTGGGTGAGCTCAGGTCTCTCGGTGCCAAGCGACACTTTCATGCATTCTCTCTGTGTCAATCTGGGTCAGAAGATGAGCTTCGTGACCATCGTTTTTGGGGTTGAAGATGATCTAAAGAAGAACGTGTCCAGCCCTGCTGATATAAAGGCACTGAGTCTGCTTAAGGTCAGTCTGGAGGAGGGTGTTGGACTTTGGGGGTTGTCTCCAGAGAAGATCAGGTTCTCTGGAGACAGATCGTCGTGTAGTTTGTGGAACGCCTGTATTTTCCCAGTGTTTTCAGGTCTGAGGGAATCGTTCCGGATGTCACTGGAGATGGTGAAGTCGCTGAACGGTGGTTCCACATTTTCTCTGCCCAAAAATATCACACTGACCTCATTGCAGGAAACTCTGCAGAACAAAAACTTGCAGGAAATGCTGAAATTTAGGAAAGAACTTTACAAAGACATTCTCCACGAAAAATGACAAATCTGTACAATTTTATGTGTGGAAACGATTGCTGCATCATTATTAACATTTTTTTTCAGTTTACTGTTTTCTTAGAAAAACTGTAGTTTCATCATCAAAATTCATGTCTTATGTACTGTCTGTGAAAGAAATCGAATAATAAACATTATTTTAAACATGAGCAGGTTTTTGTGCATTTGCATGCAACCAAAATGTATTTTGTCTGCCACCAAATCATCTGTTTTTGTCATTTTTATGTTCAGACCTCAGCAGACTGGAAAAGAAAATGAAAGACGACTTTCATCTGTGTCTGTTGAATATCCAGTGTGGCTTCACTCAACAGTGGGTACAGCTCCTCAGATAGGTCAGCTGTCATTGTTGTCACACATTCCACCCTGAGGCAGATGTATTTTTAGAATGGAGCCGCGTTTCTTTATCTCATCCCTATTGTGCCACAGAGTTGTGTTTCAACAGCACAACACTTTCCCTCAAGCTCACTGCATACACAAGTTCAAACCAGCCACTTCAATGGGGAATTACAAATCACGACCCACACAGACATGTACAGGTAAACATTACCTGCCTCATTATAAATAGATCAAGAAAGAGCATTTGCATTTGTTTCTCTTTTGTTCTTTGTTTTAGGTTTAGAGTAATTGAGTATTGATCATTTTGTGCTGCATGTTATATCTGGTTACACCCCAGCTAACAAGTTTAGGTTGTAAGAACGTTTTCCTAATGTTCATTCAGTTCCATTATTAGTTACACAAGGTATTAAACGTCTGGTGTTTTAAATGTTTAAGATCAGTATTCCATCATTTACTCTGTAACATTTTTAAAACATTCATACTGCGTTGTTGCTGCAAGAACGTATTTAATAACTTTAAGAGAACTACTACAAAACATGAGCCAGTGTTCTGAGAATGTTTCCTGTAAGCTGGGACAGTGTGTGTATATTGTGTTGTTTATTTGTGATTTTTTTGCCACAGATGAGTGGAAAAAGAAGGTGGGTGAGTCGTACGCTGTTATAATCGAACGGCTGGAGGAAGACCTGAAAATCAAAGAGGAGGAGTTTAAGGAACTCAAACATGTTTTCAGGTGAGACTGTCGATTGAGTTTCTGTCGGTCTTCGTGTTGGACTATTATTAGTGTATAAACTGTTCCAGCCAATCAGGATCAAGGCTTTGACCTCCATAATAATAACACCGGACATGAGGAGAGGGTAAATGTAGGTAGATTGAATGTCTGTTTGAATCTGTCTTCTGATTGGCTGTGAATCAGCTGTTAATAATCACAGCTGATCATATCCAGTTACTGTTTTGTGTTTTTCACAGCTCAGAAGAGGCTTTTAATAAAGTAAATCTTAATTATCGCACAGAAGGCGGTTTGTCTCTGCTTCACCTCTGCTGTGTGTGTGGAGGTAAAGTCAACATTAAAACTGTCTATCTTCATCTGTTATATATCACAGTCATAACATCAGTGTTTGTGATATCAGGGAACAAAGCTCACATCAGGACTCTGATGCTGAAAGGCCTGCGTCCCTCCAGACTCACCAGGAACGGATTCACTGCTCTGCATCTTGCTGCATACAAGGTCAGTCAGGACACGATTCCCACAATCCCATCTGGGAATTAGTCTCTGCTGGGAATAAAGTCTGGGAATTAGTCGCCACAGGCATGTAAAGAAGAACTTTTAAATTTGTAGATGAATGTTTTGACTCTTTGTCGCCATCTCTGTTTGAAACTTAAAATTGCAGATTATGTCACATATATTGAAGCCAAAAGAAGCCAAAAAAACATTTCCAAGGAAATCAAACAGCTAATATTTACGTTCTAATGTCCTGTAGGATAATGCTGAACTGGTCACGGCGCTTTTACACGGTGGTGCAGATATTCAGCAGGTGGGGTACGGAGCCCTCACTGCTTTACATATCGCTACAGTGGCGGCTCATCTTGAGGTGGGTGATGAACATGCTAATGTTAAATATTCATAATTTACATATTCCAGTCTTAAAGGTACAGTAACAAAAACGTTTTGGCTGCTTTTTCTCAAGGCTGTCGATATTCTCCTGCAACACGGAGCGTCTGTCAACGTCCAGGACGCTGTTTTCTTCACACCTCTGCACATTGCGGCTTATTTTGGCCACGAGCAGGTGAGTGTTTGCTGTGTGTATTAGACCACTGGGATGTTATCGGTTTGTTCACCTGCGTGAGCTGTGGCACAGGTGTCTAAGCTGCTGATGAAATTTGGGGCTGATGTGAACGTGAGCGGAGAGGTGGGCGACCGGCCGCTTCATCTCGCTGCGGCGAAAGGCTTTCTGGGGATCGTCAAACTTCTGATGGATGACGGCAGCAAAACAGATGGTGAGAGAGAATCCCTCATACCATAGATCAAACGTTATTCATCTGTTACTTATATATGCATTTATAAATAGTTTTATCCTGTGCCAAAACAAAAGCACAGCACAAAGAGATAAAAGAAGAAGATAAAGATAAAGTTGGCACGCCACGGTTTCAACAATAAAAATTAAATAGAATTTTCTATTTATTTTCTAATGTAAATTTTCCAATTTTTTTGGAGACACATCAACTAATGTGATTTTTTTGAGAATATTGAGAATAATCAAAGTTTTCTCCTACCGTACAGTCAATGCTCAAGACAACGAGGACCACGTGCCGCTTCATTTCTGCGCTCGGTTTGGACACCACGAGGTCGTTCGTTTCCTGCTGCAGGGCAGTTTTGATGTCCAGCCTCACTGTGTCAACATCTACGGTGACACGCCGCTTCATCTGTGAGTCCACCTGAGATCATCCTCACACGACACAAGTTAATCTCCACAGATAGCAAACCCCAAATAAATAATCCCATCATATTCTTCCAAACCTTTATGACAGTGAATTAATGGCTGTCTGTGGTCTCTGTTTATTTCCTATGGTGTAAAACAACAGCATGGGCGTCTGATGAGATTTCTGATGAGAGAAGTTGTCATTTTGGAAGCGTTATTCCTTTAAGTAATCTGTAATGAACTCAGTTGAAGGGTTTCTGATATAAATGTTATATTCCTCAGAGCCTGTTACAATGGAAAATTTGAAGTGGCTAAAGAGATTATTCATCTGTCTGGCACAGAGAGTCTGTCTAAGGAAAACATCTTCAGTGAGACGGCCTTTCATAGGTGAGGTATCAGAGACCACCTCAGATTACTTCACATAAAAAAATACCACCTTTAATTTACAGTGTGCCGTATATGGGCATATAGAATACAGGAAGTGCAGCTGGTTCATTTGATTAGTCGTTCTGAGATTCTGAGAAGAAGTGAGAAGTTCTACATGTTCTGTGTAGTGCCTGTACCTACGGCAAGAACCTGGAGATGGTCCAGTATCTGCTGAGCCAGAACGCCTTGAGCATCAACCACCAGGGTCGGGATGGACACACAGGTACCATGGCAACAGCGATGTGTGTGGAATGATCTGCTGTATGTTTTGAAGTGATGATGGGATGATAAGAGATATGTTGAGTCTGGTTGACCCCATGACCTTTGAAAGGACAGGTCTACACAGCGCCTGTTTCCACGGACACATCCGACTGGTCCAGTTTCTTCTGGATAATGGAGCAGATATGAACCTGGTGGCCTGTGACCCGAGTCGTTCGAGCGGAGAAAAGGATGAGCAGACATGTTTAATGTGGGCTTATGAGAAAGGTTAGTTGGGAAATGTATCTATTTATCTGTCTGTCATTCCATCCATCCATCCATCCTCTTTCTCTCTCTCTCTCTCTCTCTGTCTGTTTATCTCTCTGTCTGTGACTGTAATGAACATTAACTTATGAATTCATTAATTTAACTTTTAGTTGTTTTTAGTGTCATAATGTGTTTTCTCTGTCAGGACACGACGCCATCGTTACTCTGCTGAAACACTACAAACGGCCGCAGGACGACTCGCCCTGTAATGAATATTCCCAGCCAGGAGGGGGTATGAGTCTCTCTGCATTCGCTTTGATACGCATCTGTGTTCTGTAACTCAGCATTCCTGCTGTACGCTCTAAAAGAAAGTTTAAAAAAGTTATTTTTGTTATTTGCAAATTGTGGCCCGTTCCAGACGGATCTTATGTTTCCGTCCCCTCTCCCCTGGGAAAGATCAAAAGCATGACTAAAGGTAACACACACACACACACACAAACGCACTCACACACACACACACACACACAGGGCTGACTCACAGATTCGCTGTTGCTATGATACTCTTTTTATGCTATGAAATACTGCTACCCACAATCGCCCAAATCCTCCGAGAGTCAGTGAGTCAGAAACTGTCTCCAAACATCCTCCCACAGTAATTGCTTCAGTTTAAGCTTTTAGTTTAGATCTGCCACAGGCATCACAAATAACACCATCCATCTCTCTCGACTGATGAGCATATGTTAACATACGCTAAATGAAAGATGATTAAAGTTTCATAAACCAAACAAAGCCATGCTGACCTTTCTTTCTCTTCAGAGAAGGCAGATGTGCTTCTGCTGCGAGCGAGTCTGCCGTCCAATTTCCAACTTCAACTCTCCGAACTAGAGTTTAATGAGATTATTGGTTCAGGTATGTCAGTTTAACAAAAAAACCCCCATGACAACATGTCTTGGTATTTTATGACACCCATTAAAGAAATAGTTTACCCAAAAATGAAACGGTTATTCCTGTTCAACTTTCTCTTCTGCAGAACACAAAAGAAGGTTTTGTGGCCCTATAATTAAAGTACATGTCTTCTTTTGTGTTTTTCAGAAGCAAAAAAGTTATAGGCCTATATGTTTGAAATGACATGAGAGTCAGTAAATGCTGGAATCATTTTTGGGTAAACTGTCCCTTTAAGACTTTTTCACTAAAACTCTGTGCCTCTGCAAGCACAGGCTCCTTCGGAAAAGTCTACAAAGGAAGATGCCGCAATAAGATAGTTGCAATTAAACGGTAGGAGTGATATTTAACACGTGTTTGTCTTGATTTCCACATCATTAAGACAAAGCAGACTGCATCACCTTTGAATTATTTCACAGGTATCGGGCAAACACATACTGCTCAAAGTCGGACACCGATATGTTCTGTCGCGAGGTCTCCATCCTGTGTCGCCTCAACCACCCCTGCGTGATCCAGTTTGTAGGGGCGTGTCTTGATGACCCCAGTCAGTTCGCCATAGTAACGCAGTATGTGTCCGGAGGGTCTCTGTTCTCACTGCTGCACGAGCAGAAGAGGTGAGAATCTCCCATGATGCATTTCAGTTTATACGCTAGACAAGGAAAGCTCTACACTCTAGTTACTATCCCAAATCTCATGGGCCAGACTTGAGCCAGTACACAACTACTTAGCAACCACGCAGAATGCATAGCAACCCAATGAAACATTAAAGAAACATAGCGACAACCTAGTAACCATCCACAACCTCTGAATATATCATGTTAAGTAAGGTTTGCAAAGGGAAGCACCACTCAAACAAACGTTTTAACATTTTAGACAAACGTCTAGCTCTGAATATTCTTCATTTAGCAGATACAGTTTCCCAAAACCCTTTAAACTTTTTTTGAAGTTTTGGGTAAACAATCCCTTAAACCATCCCAGCTTTCATCACTTTGCTTCAGTTTTTATGATAAACCTCAACATTAGTTCCCTGCCCACCTGAACGTTACTGTAAAGGAAAAACAATCGAAGCCAGATGAGGGTTTATTAAGACCTACATCAGTCTCAGGGTTTTAAGGTGGCCATCATCTCATTGATCTGTTTGAGCTGAAATGATGGGGGTATGTGCATTGATCGGTGGGGGAGGGTAGGCATTCGTTTAATGATGTCTTAACATCCAGGATCATCGATCTGCAGTCCAAGCTCATCATCGCCATCGACGTGGCCAAAGGAATGGAGTATCTTCACAATCTGACCCAACCAATCATTCACAGAGACCTCAACAGGTTAGTCACCATCATCTTCATCAATTACAATCATCCTGTCATGTTATAATCAGTATAGATTCAATCCTTCTAGTCTGATGTAACTGCAGCAGTGACACATGGTTCTGTGAGCTGTTTATATCCTCCTCTCACTCGGTGTGTGTTTACAGTCATAACATTCTGCTCTATGAGGATGGACACGCTGTGGTGGCTGATTTTGGAGGTAGGAAAAGCCACACGCTCAATATACTTTAAAAACTTATATATACTGTCACTTTAAGCGTGTCACAAACTTCACAAACACTGCTTGCCTTCTTAATTGTTTGAAAACGTTAACACACATTTTTAAGTCATTGTTTTTTGTAAATATATTATTGGTTGTTGTTAAATCATACTTCTGTCCTTCTCACTTTCATTTATATAACTTAAAATTATATAATGTTCAAAATGTTTAAACGTGTGTAAGGATAAACATTAACCAACACTAATAAATGCTCATTGATTGTTTTTGCATGTTAGCCGCTATTTGAGTAACACATTTTAACATACAGAATCTTATTATTATAAAGTGTTTCCATGCAAATTTATAAAAATGTTTCTGTACTTTTGACAGAGTCTCGTTTCCTGTTGTCTATGGATGAGGACAACATGACCAAACAGCCTGGGGTACGTTTGCCTCTCAGTCATTCTGTTTCCTGCTTAATTCTGTTTGTTAATGAACAACTTGAAAAGGTACCGCATTAACGGCACCTGTAAACCACTGAGCGAGCGCTGTGAAATCTGCTGACATCAGACTTTTGGCCCTGTTGTACGTCACTAAACGCGTAAAGCCGTCTCTGGGGGGACGTGTCCGCACCCGTGAGGGTTAGCAAGCGTTTGGTAAGTCACACATCGGTCGGTGTTTGTCATTTTGCTGTCCTGCTGCTGTAGAATCTACGCTGGATGGCCCCGGAGGTGTTTACCCAGTGTACCCGCTACACGGTGAAGGCAGACATGTTCAGCTACGCGCTCTGCCTGTGGGAACTGCTCACTGGAGAGATTCCATTTGCACACCTTAAACCAGGCAATAAACCCTTACATTCACTCTGTGACCCAACACTTTTACTTCAGCTTGAACTTAATTAGATGTTTTGCTACACCAACATTTTGTTTTCAGTTTGTCAAAAGAATACTTTAATAAAAAACTTTTATTTCAGTTAACGGCAACATTTAAATAGTTTAGTAAACTATATAACCCTGCTGTTGTGTTATAAGGTTTAATGAGAACTTCTAGGTTTTGCCGATTGACTTGGATGTAGGAAAGATCAATATTTGAAACAACGTCTGCTGTGATTGTTTGCAGCTGCGGCTGCTGCAGATATGGCCTATCACCACGTAAGGCCTCCGATTGGCTACTCCATACCTAAACCCGTCTCAGCTCTGCTGATGAGAGGCTGGAACGTGTGTCCAGAGGTGAGAGACCTACAAACAAGTCAATTAAAGCTGAAATCTGTACGTTTCTAGAGTTAAAAATGAACAAAAATCAGTACATGACAGATCAACACAATCTCTATACCTTCCCCTGCTTTCCAAGCTAAGTTTATATTAATTTACTGCTTATTTGAATTGATTTGACTTTAACATACGTAATATAAGTATGTAAAGATGAAAGAAAGTTGTTTTGTTTATCCAAACGATGGTAGAAAGTTTCTAATGACATCATATACTTCCATTAATATGACTAAGTGTTTTTAATAAAATCATTTCTTGGGTTAGTGACCATTTAAAAAAAAATGTCCTGGATGTCTGAAATATTGTTAGGAGTTCAATAACTTGGCCACCGTTTAGAATCAGTCAGATTACCCAGAATGCCCTTTCACTGCAGCCCAGAACAACTGGTGTTACTTTCCTGTTTATGAGCAACCAGTTGCTAGACTACCACACATCTCTGTACAACAAACCTATTCCACTCGCTCTCACATACTGTACGTTCATCTCCTAACGCCCTCAGAGCTTCTCCTCAAGGGCTAGTCAACACTGTTCACAGAACTTTTGCTGAGCAACACTGTTAAGATGCTAACATCATGAGCAATGCTTTCATTAACCATCAACAGAGACGCTCAACATAGAGACGATCGTGTGAATAATGTTAATCATAGATCAGTGGTTTTATGTTCCTTTTGGAATACATTGTGTTTTGAATGCATGAATCTGGCCAAATAGAAAGTCACTGGATTAAGTTGCTGTCAGTGAAAATAAAGCACAAGCAATCAGAACATTGTACAAGGTTGGAAATAAGTAGGAAATATATATTCAGCTCATAGTAGCTCTTTGTCTTGTAATTGTGAATGATTAATGTGACACTCTTCTACCTCTCGTCTTATTTCCCCTCCTGTGATGAAGTACCAGTGTGTCTGCTTGTTTGAAGTCCTCTTTGAATGATGATGCGTGAGCGGCCATCAGCGAACCCTTCTTCAGCTCAGCTGCTGATTGGATTGGACCAGAGATTGCTTCTAAATATACTTTAAACGCGTCTCTCTGTTCCTTATCTTGTAGGAAAGGCCTGAGTTTTCTGAGGTGGTGGCCAAACTGGAAGAATGCTTGAGTAATGTGGAGGTAAGTTTGACAGATGCCCCATCACATGCAGTTGCCCCATCACATGTAGTTACTCTGTACCTTTAAATTCTTGTGTTGTGTGTTACCCTGTGTTCAGCTGATGTCTCCAGCCTCCAGTAACAGCAGTGGGTCTCTCTCCCCTTCTTCTTCTACCGACTGTCTGTTGGCACGTGGGAGTCCCGGGCGTAGTCACGTAGCCGCCCTCCGCTCACGGTTTGAATTAGAATACGCCCTGAATGCTCGCGCCTACGCCTTCTGGAGCCAAAAGTACATATGCATCCTTCAACCCTATTAATTGTGTTAATTCATGCATTTTATAATCTGAAAGCTGCAATTTGTAACTTGTTTGGTAACTTTAACTTTTAGCCCGATCTGCAGCAGTGAATTTACAATAATGATTTGTAATTTGAGCAGCTGGATTGGATTTTCCAGGTAATGTTTGGATTTATTTGACTTAAACAATTGTTATGAAAAATATATGAAGTAACCTGCAATTTTAGGTTTTAAACAGAGGTGGCGACAGAGAGGCGAAAGTTACAGATTGCAGCTTTTAAATACATTTTGGGTACATTATGGGTCATTATAAAGCTTCATAAAGACAAATGATATAATTTTTGAGCGTTAGCACAGTAGAATTGTAATTGTGATAATTTCAGTACAAAGTAAAAGCTTATTTCTCATAAAACTGCACAGGGATCTGTTTCTAAGAAAACATATAAATTTAAATAGGGACATTTGAATGGCCACTGAGTCACAGTCGTGTATTAATGGAGCAGTCGGGTCATCTTGCTCTTTTGTTTTGCTGGTGCCATGCAGTCCAACCAAAACACTTTTGTACAACAGTGCTGAGTACAACGGCACAAAGCAGCGTTGCTTAGAAACAAGCGTGAAAACAAAAGAAAGCAAGCGTGATGAAACTTGCATGACATTTGCACTGGGAATCTTTGCTGGTGGTCACCACTTGATTCTTAATGGGTGGTGATGAATGTGTGTGTGTTGTGTGTTGTGTGTGTGAAGATCCTGGCAACTGTCAACAAAACCACCAGGAGAGGAAATTACAACTGGGGACTTTGGAGTCCAAATTACCCATAATCTTTGCAACATGACATTTGAGGTGAACAAATCCAGACATAGTGCGGCCTGAGCCATAAATCTGTGAATAGCTGAACAGAAAACAAATTTAATAGAGGATCATCTGACCAGCTTCAGTCATGCTTCACTGGGCCGATATGACAACAACAAAGAAACAGAAGTGTGTCCTGTTTAGCATCATTAAACATTTATATCACCGAAGAATCCTGCTTGTTCTGTGGTCTTTGGTGTAAAACGATACTAATCTTATTGTTGAATAAAGCTTCTGTTTTCTGACAGCTCTGACAGGAGATCCTCGCAGGGTTTGTCTCGCGATGAGCTGAGGAGAAACATGCAGTTCCCCCCCATCGACAGAAACGGTTTGTGTCCAAAACAAGCATTTCCTCAAACATACGACTTGTATCTGTTCATGCACGCAAATGTGCCTCAGAATCTCATCTACTGCAGCCAACGTTTGTTAGTTCTCATCTGAGCAGATCTTAGCAGTGTTGTGATATTAGCGTCGATTTTAAGCATGAATTACGTAAGTTTCCAGGATGGAAAGTGAACCAAGACAGACTTCAGTGTTTTCAGCAAACGCTGCGCTAAGTGGGCGGCTGCGTTTGAGGTGTTAGTCATTGTGTTCCTGCTTTTCCCACAGGATACGTGTCAGACCCCATGAGCACCATGCGATTCCATTCCTGCAGCAACAATGGAAGTTTTGAGGACAGCAACTAGCGACTCAACAACAAACAATCACACGCAAACACACACACTAACACACACACATACACACAACTGGTGAACAGAATGCTAATGTAACCAATATTCAATTCATATATATCATTTTCCTTTGTTCATTTTTTTATTGATTTGGGTTATTTTGTCATTATCTGTTTGTCTATATGTTACGCAATATATGAATGAAGTTTGTTTAGTGTTACGGTCACAAAACAACTCATACATTTTGTTGTAATTTGAAAGACTCATAAAGCTTTTGTTGTTGTTGTAAACGTTTTTTATATTTTGTTTGGTGTTTTTAAATAAATAAAGTACCTGGTGGATTGGGACAAATAAATGTTTTTTAAAATTTTATTATTTTTTTAAAAGCAAACAGTCATTTGTAGACGATGCACAAGCCACTGAGGTAAACAGGAGGTTGACAATCAATTTATCTAACAGCCAGATACCAACGTATTGGAGCAGTTTGGCCTGGTGTCTTAGCATAACGGTAACTTAGCATAGCTAACTAACTAATTCTGTTAGTTAGGTATGTGTGTGTAAAGTGGGTTGGTGTGCTGCTAACACAGCCTGGCCAACCTGAGGGCTCCAGATGATGAATTATTAAATTACTTGTGCTGTGTGCGTCCTGTGGTGTCTATTTTCAGCGGGCTGTGGATAGCTTTCCTTCCAAGCACACAACTCCCTATGGGTCAGTATGGGTCTACATACAGGAAAACAGAACTACAGTCTACACCTGCATTACTGCTCTGTGTTTTGTTGTAGATGTAGATTTCTTCTGTGTTTCTACGTTCTAGGAATCATCGCTCTACTGAAATCTACTGACATGCCCACAAGTGTTTTGTGTTCATGCTAATAACTGTTCTCTGCGTTAGCGGTTGTTAACCTGGGATATCCTGTAGGTCCAAAAAACCTGGAGTCGTCCAATGAGAAAGTGCTTAATGTGTCCTGTCTGATAGTCTGTTTGAAATGACCATCGATTACTTGTGTTCTCCGATTTTCATCGGTGTTTTTACTCCCATCCAGCTGTCTTGAATGGATATCTACACTTGCTGTGTCATCTCGGCTCCTATTTTCTGGTTTATTGTTGACTGTGAGATCTGTAATTACTGTGATTGTTGGACTGTTTGTCTGAAAATGAGGTACATGCTCAGATTTATCACTGTTTTCTAAACTGTCCAGAAACTCTTTGTTATTTTCTTCCTCTATTTGAGACAAACGTGTCACAGTTTGTGGCTTTTGTTCAGACTCTTCTTGAGAGTTTGAATCCAAGTCAAACGTTCTAACAAGATCTTGTTCTTTGGTTTCAGAGGGTTCTTGAATGTTTTCAGATGTTGTATCTTCTGTTGTTTTTAAGTTTATGACATTGTTTAACATTGAATCTTCTTGTCTTACCATCTCATTTTGATTGTTTTCATCATCATTACTCTGTCTTGACCACGTAGTGACCAAAGAACCTCTATTTTGTCCAACCTCATTGACTTTTTCATCTTTGGTTGAGCTTTGAATGTCATCTTTAGACTGATCGCCATGAACATCAGGTTGGGTCTCTGTTATAAAGCTTTCCACTACAGTATCATGCCGTGAGTTCTCATTGTGATCACTGTTTAGTGGAGTTGCAACTTCATCTCTACTTTCAAATGTTTCATCTGAAACGATGTTTTCTTTAATTTCATCAAGAGGTTCGATAAATGTCTGGAAATACCTAGAGGCTTGATGTATGTTAATCCAGTTACTCACAAGATCCACCCCATGTCCTTTATCTAAACCTGCTGAATGTGCTGGATCTTCTAAATCAAAACTCATATCCTTCTCTTCCTTTTTGAAGGCCAACACTTTCTTCACAGGCTGTGATTCCAGCGAATGGGACATGGACGATCCACCCTCTTCATCATTGATAGAATTGCCTTTCTTCTCCAAAGGTTTTTCTTGATCTCTTTCCTTCTCATCTCTGCTTTTCAGATCATCATTAGTTTCCTCTGTTGTAACTTCACCTTCTGCTGAGGCAATAATCTCACGTTCTGCATCCTTATTGGTTGTCTCCTGTATGTCATTTGGGTCTAACATCTTCTCTGTTGCATTTTCTATAAATGTTTTTGCAGAGGTTTCTGAGCCTTTGTCAGCCTCTTCTGCAATTGATTTATGATCTTTTTCTTTCTGGTTGTCACAGCTCTGGTCCTCATGATTAACACCCAACGGAGAATCCCTCTCTGAGGAAACATCAACATCTGATTTTGCTTCATTCATATTAGTGTTTTCTATTCCCTGCCCTTTGTCGTCATCTTTTTCTTCTCTCACATCTTCATCAGTCTCTGGCTTTGTTTCACCATCATCTGCAACATCTTGAGCTTTACCAATGTTTGACTCATCCTCTAAGCTGTCTTGGGTTTCCTCATCTTGGAGATGTTTTTCCACCTTCTCTGCATCCTCATGAATGGTGAACTGTCTCTCTCCATTTTCAGAATTGATGTTACTTTCCAGCAGGTCATTATACACGCCAGCAGGACCAGGTTCCTCCTCCATGATACTGGACTCTGTGTCGTCTTTTGTCACTCTGCTGGAACCCATCTCCTTTTGTTCTTCATGTGAAACCAATTCTTCATTTTGTTCTTTATTGAAGTTGTCTTTTGTTTTTGGTGCTTCATTTTCACTGGAAATGACCTCCATATTTCCATCCCTCTCCTCTTCTTTGTTCTCACCAATCTCATTTATATGTTCCACTTCTTTCATTGCCTCATCTTCATCACATTTAAAATCTTCAACCAACTTTTCTCCTGCTTCTAATGTTCTGTCATGCTCCATGTCTTTTTCTTCATTCTCTATGCTTTCATCTGGCTTCTCTGCCATCTCATCTCTCCTTTCTTCCTCCACCTCTATCTCTTTTTCTTTGTCCATTATTTCATCTACCTCATTCTCAGTTTGTCCTACGTTCTCCTCCCCAACATTCTGATTGATCTCCTGCCCTCCTTCTTGTGAAGGTTTGTTTCTACACTGTTCTACATTTTCTGGTTCTTTTTGTGCTTTTTGTACACCCTCTTCCTCTCTCTCTGCATCATCCTCATTTTCTATATCTTCTGCCTTCAAATCCTGACTACCCTCATTTTCTTTATGACCTTCTTCTCTATCTTCTCTCTCTGTATTTTCGTCTCTTAATTCCTCCCCAACCTCTACCTCCTTTTCTTTTTCAACACCAGTGATCTCTCCATCAGTTGCTTCTTCTTCCTCTTCTACTTCCAGATCTTTACTTTTATCCTCACCTTCTAACGTCTCCTCAACTTCCTCAACCTCATCCATCACATCTTCCTCTGCGTTATTTTCTTTCTCCTCACCAGATTTTTCCCCACCTTCTGGCTCATTAACAGAACCACCAACGTCCACAATGCCACCTGTGCCCTGGACCTTTTCTGCAGCTGACCTATCATCACTAGCTTCATATGTTGGGTCATCTCTTTCATCTCTGTCTGGCTGTCCATTGCTCCTCCTCTCTATGTTCTGATCTGCGTCACTAGCATCTAATTTCCTCTCAGTATCGGTGACACCTGTTTCTATATCATCTTCTGTATGAGATATAGAACCTTCTTTCTCTACTGCAGACTCTTCATCAATCTCTGTTGTGTCTTCATTACCTGCATTTTCCTTGTCTGGGGTTTGATCATGTGTTTCTGGTTCTTGTACTGATTCAAACATCTCTTCTTTTCTATCATCCTTTTCTTCCTCCTGGCTACCACCCTCAACATTAGCTTCAGTCTCATCTTGTTGTTCAAACTCATTTGTTCCCTCGAGTTCCTCAACGTCCTGCTTCTCTTGTGTGTCACTTTCTGTCACCTCCACATTCTTCACTGACTGTTCTTCTTCCTCCTCTACGTGGGCATGAGGCATCTCTGTGTTTCTCTCCTCTACACGTTCCCCTGTTTCCACATCCCCATGAGATGTTTCCTCATATGGAACCTCCTGTATGTTGGTTTCATTGTCCTCTGGAATATCTTCATGTACTTTTGGTGGTTGTGGTGAAGTAAAACCTGTTGCATTCTCCATTTCTGCCCCTGTAAATGTGATTATTTTCACCTTTATTCATTTTACCAAAATGTTGTGGAAAAATATTAAAAGCAAAGTATAAAAATTGTCTCTGAATCTTTTATTTACCAATTGTTAAAATTTAAAGAGTTACCTTGGCTGTCTTTTTGGGTCTTCACAGAAGTTCCTTCATCTTCCTCTGTGCTGGTATCACTAAACTCTGGCTCTGAACTACTGTTAGATTCCTTCAAAATGGCCTCAGCCAACTTCTCCTGTATTGATGTGGCTGCTCATAGCCGTGGAGTGAGACAGACATATGAAGTCCACGGAAAAATGTAAATACGGTTGGTTTCATTAGTAACATTGAAAGTGAACTAACTAAATAATATTGATGGTAATAATGAACTGAACAGAATGTATAAAAAATTGAAACACACAAATAAAAGTGTAAATCAAGCGATGACTGAGATTTATTACCACAAACACCACAAACACGTTGTGAACACAGCATGCAGAGAAGAAATAAATGTTTTCACACTGGACAAATGCCTAAAAATCTATAACCATCACAGAGGAAACACACACAGAAAAATACATTTCAAACAAAATTCTGGGTATCAGTTTAGCCAAACACTGCAAATGATCATGTATAATAGAAATAAAAACACTTTTTAAATGGATCAAGTACGATGTCATCAGAACTTTCAATGCTAGAACACAGAGCAGACTGCTGCGTTGCCACATATTCAATCTGTGAATCCAGCATCAGGCTAACATGCGATGCACGTTGTTGTTTACAGATGAGTCGATGTTTTGCGGCAACATCGTACGTAATTCGAAGAAGCAGATTATAAACAAGTGTAAACCTGCTTGATGGATTGTGAAAATCCATAAATGTTGGTTTATACTGATCAGTGCAGATGGCAACACAAATAACATGCCTGAACACATGCAATCAAAAGCACATTTCATTTCCACATCGCAAACACAAACCAAATAAAGCCCCGAACCGGTCAATGCAACAATGTTTGCAAGACCACCCAGAGTTAAACAAACTGCTCTCTTGCTGGCCTTGAGAATTACAAAGACAAACGCACAACACGTGTTCTGCTTTCAAAACAATCAGAACTTGAATAATTAGTGGTGACACGCTGCAATAAACCATGTCATCATAACCAAGCGTTCATCTAAATGACCCTCTGTGCAACTGAAGAGGTCAGTAAATAAACTATGTCAGAGAGTTTATGTTTCTGAAAAAGTTAATTAAAAATGCTAAGGGCATGTCGAAGTAACTAAGCAGATTGTTTAAAGCTGCAAATATGTAACTTTTTCGTTAAATGAACAAAAATCTGTTATCGAGCAAGAACGTGACAGATTTGTGTTCGAAACTCTCTCCTTATTTTACTCGATTAACAATGGGATGTTTAAAATAATGATTTATAATTTGAGGTGTTGGGTCCAATTTCCTGGGAAATTAAAAATCAATTTGGCTTACTGCATTTTGGGTGTATGCAAAGAAACATACATAAAATAAAAATAAATGTTTATTGTTTTATGTTTAATTTGTGAGGCATTTTATATTTCAAATAAGGATGAAAATACAGAGGTTTGCAGCGTTAACACATTCCCAAACTTTATATTTGTGAGAAACACAAGACATGTTTTCCAGTTCTGATGTTGAAAAAGCCAACATGGACGAAGACACAGCAGGTCCGATCACTGCAGGACTAGTTTTCATGCAGATACTCACCCCTCTCCGGTTCTGGTTCCTCGGGCCTATCATCAGGTTTGGGTTCCTCCCTGGTCTCCTCACCTTCACTGTGCTCCTTCTTCTCTGGGTCTTCTGACATCTCCACTTCGCTCTTCTCCATGTTGTCCTCTGGACTGTCCTCCTCTACAGCCTGAGGAATTGTTGCAGAGTTGGGTTCTGCGGCCTCCGGTTTGGTCTCAGTGGTGGTGAGGTCTTCTTGTGGTGGACTGTGTAAGTTCTGCTCTAGAGCTTCAGCAGCGGTGACCTCTTTGGTGTCCTCCTCGATTTCTCTTTTACTGTTGTCGCTCTCACTGCTGGACAAACTGGAGGTTTGTCCAGATGAAACAGATGAAGACCTTTTAACTTCTGAAGCAAAGAAGAAAATATTTAATTAGTGTTTTAAACCTAAATAACTCTCATATATGCTAGCAAATCTAGAATAAGATGGTAGCTTGATTCTGGTTGGTTTCTATTCATATCTGCTATTGTGGAGCTGCAGTTTAAAAAAATGAACACATTTTTAAACATCTCAGATCAGTCTTCAGAACAATCTTTTAATTTTTTTATTATTTACAATATGAACATACAACAAAGATAGAAAGAGGTAAATTAACCTGCAATTTTACGTTTCAAACAGAGATGGCGGTAGGGAGTCAAAAGTTACAGACTGCAACTTTAAACTAGATATTGTTGATAAATGTGCTTCAGTTATGAATATTGTAAACAAATACTAACTGGTTACATCTGTGTCCTCAACTTCACTCTCAGAGTCTCTGTTCTTCTCATTCATGTCTTTTTCATCCGTGGTCTCAGTTTCTTTCTCTTCATCATTGGCAGCAACAGCAGATGTTTTTTCCTCCACTTCTTCACCATCTTCAACTGGCCCTTCATCGTCTGCCTCAAAGTCTTCCTCATAGTCTACATGAGAGCATTAAACATAAATGATATTAGCAATGACCGTTAAAGATACAGTATTAGTTAAAGCTGAGCGGTCCCTCAGATGTTCATACCATCTTTGGTTTTTTTCTGTTCTGCATTGTGGTCTGTCTCCATTTCCTGAGACCCCCGGGGTTCTGAATTTGATTGTGTCTCTATGTCCTCGCCTATATCTGGGCTCTCCTTAACGTCAGTGGATTTAGTGGTGGGACGCTCTTCTTTCACTTTTTTCAGAGGAGGGGTGGGCTTCTTGTCAAGGCCCATGGCAATAATACACCTAAAAAACAAAACCATGATGCATCTATATACAGTATGAAAAATGGGCAAAAATCAGGTTTATAAGCCTACGCTATTTTATAATAATTATAATAATTAATTTTTTAAGTGCTTTTTTTAAACATAAAGCATTTGAGACTTTTATAAAAGTGTCAAACAAATACTTTTGTTTTTTAAAGAACATGCATGTATTTTCATGTCATCCAATAATAAACGTTTTAAGAGACGTGACATCATTACTTGTAACAGGGCGACGCCCCCTCCACGCCGAAGAACCCGAAGTGTCCGTGTCGTCCTCCGAGACGAGCGCCTCTCCTGTGCTTGAACTCGCAGCAGGAGCTGAGCCGCTCCACCTGCAGCCCGTTGAGGAAGAACGTGAGACTGAAGGGAAAACCCTGATGACGCCGTGACACAAACTCAAACGTTTCTAAAACACAAGAGACAAAAGGGTTCTGATGAGATGCTAGAGTTTAAAATAAAACACTGACACACGTTACAGTTATAATGATTGATGGAAATTATTGAAATTAAAACACTGACAAATTAAAGCAATAAATAACCAAATAACTAGAGGAAATAATCAAATTTATATTTTAATATATCTAGAAAAAAACAATTTTAATATAGTGAATATTTCATTTTTTTTAACTAACTTTGTTTAATTTTGTTTAAATTTGTTTAAATTGTAAAATTTTGTTTAAATTCTGTTTTGTCTTCCACATAAAACAAACAATTTAAACAAATTTAAACAAAATAAATGACATATTTTACATTTTAAAATACCAAGAATGAAAATGTTTAAATATTTGATATATATTTGAACTCCTGACACTTTTTGTTTATCTCCAGGTTTGAATGTGGTTACAAACAGCCTGTAGATCAATGATGAAACTCAATGAATGGCTTCAGTGAGACGTGAACCACGCAGCACAGGTGTTCACAGCTCCTGACCTCCTTCTCTGAGCTTCCCTTTGAAGACGCAGAGATTCTCTCCTCCACAGTGCTGCTGGAAAACCTTCACTTCATCTCTGAGGTCCATCAGATCATGAGACAGGTGGACGCTCTTCCCAAAATACACCATTCTCACTGACACCTTACTCTGGGCTGAGCTTCTCTGGAGAGCGGAGGGCTGCTTACAGAGTCCAAGCAAAAAATATGTGGGCATTACACATATTTACACAAGGGACTTCACATCCTTAACAAAGCAACGACTGTGGACTGACTGAAGCTACCAAGAAACTAGTGAATTTGAGCATTAATGAACCGTTGAATTTTACAAAGGATCTGATCCAATCAGAATTAAGAGTCTGGACTTCCTGTATGATGACAAACAACAACACTGACCTCTGTAGCGGCGGTTGGTGCCGTGGTGGGTCTAAACTTTCGTCCTCTGTGCGTCCCGTTCACTCTGGTTCCTCTCTCTTTCTTCTTGGTGAGGGGGGGTACAGGGGTCACGTAGTTGTTAATGACAGGAAGACGGTAGGGTGACACGGTACTGGAGAAGTCGGTCACGGTCGTATGTCTCATGGTGTCTCTGTCCAGCTAGAAAACAATTATATTGCTCAAGTTACTCTGTCTATTTTTTACTTAGTCTTTTGAAGGCCTCAAAGAGAAACAAAACAGAACAATCAGGGCAAACGGTGATATTTAGTAACTTTTTGAGGGTGATTTGTTGGTTTGTAAGCGACATGTGATTTTGACAGGGTTTTGTAGGTGACCATATACCCAGATGACAGGGAACGTTATCAGAACGTTGACTAACATTCCCCAAAAGTTCTTTCAAAGGTAGCAAAAACGTTCTTGCAGTAATGTCAGGAGAGCTTTTAACTTTTTCTAGGTGGAATGTTTAAAAAACATCACAGACATTTTAAAGTAATGTTCTTATATTTAAACAATAACATTTTTAAGATATTATTTTAAGCTCATATTCAATATTATTTTGAACACATTTCTGAATAGAAAGATTCCTATAACCTGTAACATCTAACACTGTTAGATGGGTGAGAGACTGGACCTCAGGGTGGTCTTACCATATAACTGGGGGGCAGATCTGTGTCATTAGAGGAGTCTCGGTCCCGCAGTCTGTATCGTGGGGATGTTGTCTTCAGAGAGGCGGTGGTGCTGTTGCTGTTCAGAGGCTTCAGACGAACCGGTCTCTGCATCTTCCCTGGAGCTGTGTTGGGTCGGGAGGAATTCGCCTACAGTAACATCAAATGATGTAATTATTATTATCATTATAAATAATTATTATTAATTACATGAAGCCTAATGAGATTTACACACATTCCTGGATCTTTTAAAGTTATATAAAATGTATCTTATTTATTGGACAAATACTTTCCAAACAGCCAAACAGGTATTTGATATTTATATATATTTAATAAGAAATGTTGATTTTTAAACAGATCCCTCATGGTTGTTTCTGAACCAACAAACGATGTGCAAGAGAGAAACAGCTATGGAAAAAACAAACTAATTATTATAGTTATCAGAGCATAATGGTGGATATAAATAACTTTGCCCAGTTAAAACCTATTTTAAAAAATAAAGCTAAATGAGTATTTATCATGTGGGCACTTACAGATTCTGTGGACTCAGAATGTTCCCCCTCGGGTCCAGAATGGAGTGTGTGTGAGATCTTCGGCCTCGTGGGAGGTCGAGGTGACAACATTAGCATTTGTTCATCATCATATCTCCTGGAGCGCTCAGCCTAATGTATAATTCACACAGGCAAATTATAAACCTCTATTATTACCTCACGTGGAACTGAAAGGGTCTTTAAAAAACTATTAATTAAATGAATAAAACCTTAATTTTGTGGATTCGCTCCCTCCGTGCAAATTCCTCAAGTTTTCTCTTGATCTCGGATTGATGTAGACGCTAAAATGTTTTTTAAAAAGTCAAATATTGTAAAGAGAAACCTTGAAAAAGCTGCTATTAAAGGCAGGTAGGCAACAGTAGCAACCAAGATTTAAAAGCTCTCCATTCAAAGAGATCTTCAAAGCCACGCCCCCTCCAATAGGACACGTTGATATGCAAATACACAGGCAAACCGAATGCAATGATTGGACGAACATTTTATGGTCCCACACAGAAAAAATAAATATATCAGAGATTGTTTTCACGATGTAAAAAAAATAAAACCAACGTGAGAAGTTCGGAAGAAAAAATTGCCTTTAATGAACAACTTTTTGTCTGAACTTAAATATATTCATAATGTATAATTATGAAAAAACTATGATAATATTTGTAATGCACACCTCCATATCCAGCACCTTGTGGAAGATAGCTTGAGCCAGACATTCTCTGATGTGTCTCTGATGTGCTTTCTGGATCAGCCGGTGTTTATACTCCTTATCCGGAACGATCCGTCCACTCCGGCTAATCTGAAGCACATGCACCTGTATTTACTGACTGATGCACCTCACATTCATTATGGTGAAACTGCCTCCCTTTTATCTGTTCACCAGGTTATGTAACTGAATTGCGGTAATCTAAAGCGATAATTATGAGAATGCTAATTACATGCAACATTAGAAATCAATGTATGTTAGTTTGCAAACACTATGAGTTACTGTCTCATATAATTCATGTACTGAAAGGAATAGTTCACTCACCCTAATGTTATTCTAAACCTGTGTGCCTCTTTCACTTCTAAGGAACACAATAGAAGATTGGCATGCAGGGCATCCATTGACTTCCATTGTACGTACACAAAACCTCAGAGACATTTTTCAAAATATATTCTTTTGTACAGGTTTGGAAAGACATGAGGATGAGTAAAAGATTGGGGTAAACTATCCTTTTAACAAAATATTGCCATAGCTGTAATTGTTTTAACCTCAAATACACACATACCAGCCCAACTTTTTGAAGATGTCTGCGTATCCTCACATTGTTGAAGTATCCGGTCAGATGTTTGTCGGTTAAGCTGTTGTACGCCGCAAGAAGACTGTGAACAGAGACAGGAGAGATGTTGGGATGGTTAAAACATTCATGTGTCGCAGGCTGATGGAGTGGGTGACTGATTCTCGAGGCCGAGCGGTGAGAACACTACATCTGTGTCAAGTGTAGTACTGAAAATGTTGGACAGTTTGTCTGCCTGGCTTTTTCCGATCCAGATTTGATTTCCCCCAGCGTTTGTAAAGGAGACAACAGGAGCTGTACACCACTCCTCAGGCCAAACAGATAGCATTACTGGTGTCTGGTTTCCATTGGAATTGAATGTGCACTTAACCCGTGCCCCCCACCCCCAGCCGCCCCCCTTTAAACTCATGCCTCTTTTTAGCATTGTTCAGAAATAATGGACATTAAGGATTAGCGGAGGGCAAAACAGACAGTCTTGTATTTTTTAATAGCGTAAACAAATGGCAATACACAAATGCATTTGATATTAATATTCAAATGCATTAATGCACAGTTTAGACAAAGCGTCAACGTGACTATTTGTGGTATGTTGTGGGTTCAATAAACAGCCCACAGTGAAGTCATGCATGCATAATATTATTGTTGCCCATTTCAGAGAGTTTGGCATCTTTATGTTTATATCTCCCCAGTAACAAGGGCTTGTGGTCATGCATGCAAAACGCCGTAAAATAACAGGTTTGTATATTGCTAGCATATGTAACTAGCTGAGACACTTTTACTTTGAAATATCTCAAGCACACAATGTTGTCAATACAGCAACCAGTCTGGTTGAGTTACTCACCCTGTGTTGAGGTGGCTCATGGTGTCGGACAGGGATCTTTGGTATGAGGGAAACAGATAAAACAGGTTTGTTTAATCCGGAGGACATTAAAACTGTGTGTTTGCATCTACCTGCCGCCTCTCAATACTAAACACCCGCGGACCGATGACAGCCGGCGTTGCCATGGTGAGTCACGTGACTTTGCCCATAGGTTTCCGCATTGTTTGCGTATAATTCGCAAATAATAATTAAAAACATTATAAATAACATTTATAAACGCGTATCATTCACGTGGGCATATACATATTATTTGCTTTAAATTGCTCGGGTATTTCATGATGTTAAGTATTAAATGCAACGATAAAACAGGTGTTTTGTTGGTGCTGAATGATGTTGGGGGTGATTTCTGTAAATGGTTTAAAGGCTTTGAAAGTGTGAAAGAAACGTGTCTGAATTTACTTGAGGTAAATGATGTCGGGGTTTAACTTTGTTGACAGTTTGCGTACAGCTGTACAGCAGCGACCTCTAGCGTCAGTAACGAGGCAGCCGCACAAAACAGTAAAACGACAATAAAAACAGAAAATACATAAAATACAGAAACAACATTTTTGCACATAAGCATAAATGATATACAGCAATGGCAGAAAGCAATATTAAAGAAGGAATTGAAGAATAAGGTCTATTATACAATTGCATGAATCGATGCAATACATAAAAACGGCAGGAGATTATGAAATATATTTATAAATGTTTCAAACGTAGGTATCGTCAGTTTAATAACATTTGTCCTAAATAAAGTGACTTTATTTGTCCTTTGCATGTAACCTATGCAGTTAATGCTCATACATTGATGAGTTGTTACCAACCAGAGCAATGGGTAGCAATCTCAGATTCGGTGTATTGCATTGGAAATCACGCTAGCCTGCAACCGCCTGGTTACAAAAGTCCCACTTATTAACCAATACGCCACAATTGTCCCTAAAAAGCAAGTTGCATTGGCCGGGAATCGAACCCGGGCCTCCCGCGTGGCAGGCGAGAATTCTACCACTGAACCACCAATGCATCTACTGGCCGGCTGGAGCGTTTTGACACCCAGAGCTCGCTGCTCTCCTGCATGCGGTCCTGAAGCAACAACAGCACCGCTTCAACCCAAACCCGAACTCCTGAAGCTCTTCCTGCTTCCTGGACGTGATCCTGTTTCTAAGCCCACGAGGAACCGTCTTGTTTACATCCGACTTAAATGCACTTACAATAAAACCTCTCAAAGGTCAAGCTTTGACAACAGTGCAACAAAGATCCCAACTATAAACGTGTGGATGCTTGTTTTATTATGATTATTTATTCTTCTATATAATTATAACCATAACTACACTTATATACTGTCACACACAATATTGCACAAATAAAACTGAATATTAAGTTCATACGAGTGACGACAAATGTCGTGCGACTGGACATGCGGTAACATTGGACTATTGGGTTTGGACAATTATGCACAATTAATAATATTATAAAAAGAAACATTTTATCATCAGGCATATATTTTAAGCTAACCAGTTTTTAATAGACTTTACTAGTGTGTTTTTCTATAGACAAAATGCCAGCTGGCGCACAAAGACTGACATTTAAATATAAATTGATAGTTTGCTTTATTGTTTAACATTAAAATGACTGCAGCGGAGACGTAAATACAGAAGAAACAATCGCAGTAATGATCGATTGATTTTGTGAGTTTCAGGGCATCGTTCGGACGAATCTGTGTTTTCAACATTTTCCCAAAATTACCGAAGGAAGAAAAGATCCCGCTAGGAAATAGCGGCAATTAGGAGTCGAGAGTTTAATGAAACCTCTTCACCTTTGGCTCGGTCCCGTTGGGCGTTTGTGCCACACGTGGGTTTTAATCGCTGTTATTAAATAAATCAATTCTCTTCTTCCTCTGACTCTCCCAGGTTTTGACTGGCAGACGAAATTGATACGTTTGGGATTGAGACATTATTGTGCGAACCGTTCCCGAATCCCTAATGCGATTTCAAGTACATAATATAGTGAATAGATAACCATTAGGCCTACGGACGCGTTTTAATAATGACTCAAATGCTTCTGTCTATAGGAAGGATAAGCGGTTTTGGTGATTGTTGAGGTTGTCGTGGTGAATAAAGAGTGGATGAGGTTTAAAGGATGGAGAGCAAGTATTTAAACGCTGCGTTTCGGGGTGACTTTAGAAACCCTTTGCGCATTTACCGCAAGCATGTCCAAGGATCAAACAGAGTATTTTACCAGCAAGGACAGAGAAAATACAGGCCAAATGTGTTTGGTAAATATACTTATACTTTAACTAACTAACTCACTCAGAGTTTAAATTGAACATCTGTTTCAAAGTAGATGCATGTGGACCAAACGCGATTTGTGTTCACGCAGAGTTCATCAGATGCTGCGGATTCTGCGTCTGCTTTACCTCAAGCGGTCGCGTCTGAGGTTGTCCGAGGCAAAGCAGTTTGCGCAAAATGCAGAGGGGACATCTTAGACAGGTACCTTCTCAAGGTGAGAGCCGTTCTTTCCTCTGAACAATTACACACCGGTTAACATGCGATTACAAAGATTTAAAATGCATGCATTTGTCAAACAAAAAGGTGAAAACCATGGACACTTCTGTGCATCACCAATCATAAATATACACGAAATACATGAATAAACTTTGTATGTTTGTTTAATGCAGGTTAACGACCTGTGCTGGCACGCGCAATGTCTTTCGTGCAACGCGTGCCAGACGCAGCTGAGCGAGCACACGAGCTGCTACATCCGAGATAAACTGATCTTCTGCAAACGGGATTACTTCAGGTACTCCAACAAAACCCAACAACGTGCACGTTTAACCCGTTGCAATAATATCACGATCCAAACACGCCTTATTGATCCCGGCAGGAGATATCGGACGTGGTGCTCGTGTTGCGGAGAAACCGTGCGCTCCACGGACTGGGTGCGCAGGGCGAAGGGCAACGTTTATCACCTGGCGTGCTTCTCCTGCTTCAGCTGCCGGAGACAGCTGTCCACCGGCGAGCAGTTCGCCTTGGTGGGTCACAAAGTGTTGTGCAGAGTTCATTACGACTGCGTGCTGGACAAATGCAAAGCAGCCATTGCAAAAGGTTGGTGCGTAAAGCCCACAGGGGACAGAGCACGTGCGCGTAAAATGTCCACGGTTTGGTTTATTCAAACTGAAAATGAATCATTTGCTTTGTATTGGTGTAATAAAAGTTATACGACAGTCCTGTTGATCATTTTAAAGAAGTGAAAGCAGTAATACGATTTGAATACGTAGCAATACAATCTAGTTCCAAACGTACCCGGATAAAATACCCGGAACAGTTTTTGGATGCATCTGATTTACTTAAAAATACTAAATTAAATTTCACATTAAAATAGTATGAATTGTATTTTTTCCAGGGAAAACTGTTTGTCTTGACGGTGCGTTGGAGACAGGGTGCGAGTTAAACCAAAAGCCGTCCAAACGGGCACGTACCAGTTTCACGTCCGATCAGCTACAGGTAAACAGACATCACTCACACATTGCGAAGTTTTCAATGCACGTTCTCTGCACGTTTTTTAACAGCTCACAGAACATGTGTCTGAGTTCTGGCCTTTAAAATGAGACACTTGATGAGATGTTTTGGACTTGCAGATCATGCAAACCCAGTTTGCCCAGGACAACAACCCAGACGCGCAGACGCTCCAGAAACTGTCCGACCTGACTGGCCTCAGCCGCCGCGTGATTCAGGTTAGACACCCAAACATGACAGATAGGAACCATCTTTGTATGTTTCATGCATTATAACACCACTGGATTCCCTTTATTTACCACTACAAAGAATCGTTGTACCAGAAGCGTATAATCTTTCCTCCCATGCTCATCTGTCTCACTCCTTTCTCATCCTCACTCCAGGTCTGGTTCCAGAACTGTCGGGCTCGTCATAAGAAGCACGTCTCTCCACAAAATTCAGCACCTCCAGTCGGTGGGTCTGGCCTGCAGGTGGGTCACGTCTCCCAGCCGACACTGACCTACACGACAGGCCTGTTTTCATCGCTTCACTCCTGCCTCAACGGTAAGCAAATCTCACTAATGCAACATTTTGGGCTGTTAACTGAATAAAACTTACATGCAATACATCATCTAGTTTTATTGCAAAAAAAAAACGTACAAGTATAAAGTTATTAGTGCATGTGAGATTCTGCCTGACTTCTGTTTTTATCTTGGGAAAAACTCTAAGATTGTTACAGTTGTAGTAACTTTTATAAGAGATTTATTTACACTGGTGATTTTTAAACAAACTGCCTTATGCAATTCATAGACATTTACAATATATAAATATTATTTGTGCTCATCTGAAACTAGCTGTAAAATATGAGCAAACACTTTGAGATATTAATTGATATGAATTAATTGGTGTGTTTGTTAATGGCGTCCGTGTTTCTTCTTTATCTCCAGTCCACACACCATCATCTCAGCTCCATCAGCCCTTAATGTCCCACCGCTCAACACACCGACCAATCAGCAGCAGCTAAAGTCTCTCATGTTCATCTCGGTTCAGTCGCTGGTCATTCCAGCCACACTTGTGACATTTATTTCAAACACAACTGGCACCTCCAGTATAATGACTGTTATCAACACGACACGCCAACAATCCATTAATAACAATGATGTCTGAAACTAACCTGTCTGAAAAACAGGTTTAGTAGCTGTAAATTATTGTTTGCTTTGTCATTTTACATTTGTTTAATAGAATGTATTCATGAAACACAAGCAAAACAAATTTTCGTTGTGAATCATATGTAGATAAAATCTTAGGCAAATTGTTACAATGGAACAATTATTTGGCAAAAATTGGTTATTTTACTGGTAAGTAAACTTACTGGAAACTGTTACACAAAAGAGTTGCTGCTTTTGTTTTTAATTTATTTATGTGAATGTTTAATCTTTTGTTTTTTTTCAATTCCATGTGGTGCAAATAAATAAGAAAATCTGTTGTTGCGTTTGTCAGAAATACTTTATGCTTTATTTCTGAAATTTAATTGCATGCACTTGTATTACATCACAAATGTTATTATGCATTGCAAAATCACGTCTACAAAAACACATTTAGCACACTGTAAATTATGAAGAGAATTAAATAAATACAAAGTCACATAACGGTTTAACAAACGAAAAGCCTGGTTTGTTAAAAACACTTTGAGATTGGCACACTTAAGACAGCTTAACTTGAGCCTACTTAAAATACAGTTTTAGCTGAATAACATTCCGGCACATGTATTCACTGTAAAACACACAAAACTGGTTAAGAGTACTTAGATTTAAATGCTTGAACTATCCCTTTAAAAATAATGTGCTTCAATTCATTTGTATACAAAAGTTTAAAACGAATACATGAAATTGTATGTAAACCGTCCATATATGAGCAATAACTAGTCCTTCTAAAATCACTACCGTTGCTATGTAACATATTAATTTTAAGTAATAATAACACTAAATAATGAAACAATGTAACAGAAGTTCTTCATTGATTTAATCAAGTGAACAGTCAGAAATCTAACAGAAGAATTGAGAGGTGTAAACGCTTTAGAGAGCATTTGATCTGATGTGAAACCTGGTGCTGGATTGGCAGTTAACAAGAAAATAATGAAGGAATAAATAAAACAAGCTCTGCACAGCAGAAAGGGCTCATGTTAACCTGTGGTTATGTGTAAAACCTGTTACCTGCATGCTGGAATAAGACACTTCACCTGAGCTGTTATTAAATCCAGCAACTTTAACAAAGTTAAGAAAAGTTCATTTAGTAAACAGTGAATTAGTGCGTCACCTGTAATTTTCTCAATATGAGAAGATAGTTTCACACCGAAGGGGTGTGAACAGCAAGCAACGTTCTTAAAAAAAAGACCAGAAACTGGAAACATACCCGCCTCTAAACCGCGAGAAGCAAGAAAAAGGAGCAAATTATCACTATTCAAAAGATACGAAAAGCATCTAAAATATTTGCAATACTTCAATGTGACACCAACACAGCACAGCTGCCATATTGTATATGGTTATGAGGCTGAAAATGTTATGTTCCTTATGTACAAGCCCAGACAGAATTGTACATTTTACAGAATTACACCAATTTTCCTCAAATTAATGCAAAGACGATTAATTAAAACCTAGTTGTTTTGTCTGGGTCTGCTTGTGTGTGACCAGTGAACAGACCGACCAATAAGAGAGCACTTTACATAGAGCGTGTCAAATTGCACCACACACCCTTAAATTTGTACATTTGGGCCTAGAAATGACTGAATACTGCTTAAAACACTCCAGGTACTAGCCTTGACAGTCAGTGTCTTTTCTGGTCTCTTCTGGCACCTCTCCGTTTCTCCTCAGGTCGCTTGTGGTTCTTCTTGTTAAGCACGGCTCGCAAACTGCTGCCCATGTAATAGGGGCGGGACACGGATCCGTCATTCTTCTCTAGATCAATCACTGAGAACAGGAGCACAGGGTGTTGTTACAACGGACCAATCATTATTCCTGACCAATCACTGTTAAGAGTTTTGCACCAATCAGAAGAAAGAGCTGGTTATTGGTTATAAAGTGATGTACAGTAGAGAAAAAAAAACATGCATGCGGAAAATAGCCAATTAATTTATATTTTCTACAGTTTTATACAAGGTTATGAGCAACTGACAATGTTTAACATCCTGCACTTAAAAAAGACCAGAATTCAATCATTTATAATATTTAGTTCAGCTTTATTCTAATGGAAAAACACTTTAATTTATTCATTTTGTTTTTACAAAACTTTTCCATTAAAAGACGATTTGACTCGTACTAAACTTCACAGAAGACGGAGCAGCTACACGCGTTACAAAATTACAAAAAAATGGCTTTTATGTTCCTCATACAAATTGAACTTGAAAAAGTTTTAGATCGATTGCAAAGAACAAAAGAAATTCACTTGTTACCTCCTTGTAAATCTAGGCACATTTACTAAATACTGCCCTCAAAACACCTGAAAAATTCATAGAATCTATCAAAACAGTTATAGGAGAATATACACAGTTATTTTAATTACCCCAATATGGTGGCAACCGCCATTAAATTGACAAACCTAATAATAAATGCATGTGGACCAAAAAACAGTCCACATGCAAATCTATGTACTGCATTAAAGATAATCGTCACAGATTATAAACCAGAAATGGCATAAGAATCAACAGTTTGCATACAGTAGAATGACACTAAAAGATGCTGTAGATCGTCATAACACAGTAAATATGAAAAATAAGGTTTTTATTGGTTTCAAAACCCTCAATTTTGTTTCTTAGCTCTTAGAAGACGGGTCTTAGAAGAAGCAACGGGTAAGGCCATGTCAGATATAATACCAGCAGAAAGAAACAGGTGAAAAGTACAGAAAGCAAGGAGACAAGAGCAGCCTCAGAGTCAGCAGGCAGTTTGAAGGTGAGGAGATAGCTTCTCTAAATGCTATTGGCTGCTGATTCCGTTTCCCAGAAGGCCTTGCTCTGCTGCAGGACATCTGCGGCGTGCTACAGTACTACAGTAGTTCATCGTGTCCCACCGAGAGCTGCTATTTCAGGACACTGCATACTTTTTGCCTGCATTGTCTGCTTTTGTAAGTATCCTGTGAAGACCCGGGGGCATGAAATAAGGTTTGGAAGGACTGCCGTCGTTCCTCTCAAGATCTTCACCTGAAGAATGTGCCGTCAGATCAGATGGATGAGAGAACGGAAGAGTGTCAGAGGAAAGGCAGCCAAGCAGGAAAGAAAGACAGAAAGAGAGGGAGAAAAAGAGGAGTTAGTTTAAGAGTGTGAAGGAAACTGAGATCAATCTGGATTAATGTAAGAGAAACTGAGACTATAGTCATGCACATAAATGAAAGAAAGGAAGAACAGCTGGTATTTATCAATTATCAGCCCGGTGAACAATTTTAGGCTGTAAGAACGTTTCCCTAATGTTTTCATTAGTAACAATAATGCTAAGTCTTATTTTGTATATCCTGGGAATGTTCTAACCAAACAGATTTTGCTTGGTTACATAAATGTTCAGTACATGATTCTGTAATGTTTTTAAAATGTTCCACTAACAACTTAAGAATAATGTTTTTGATATATATACCTAATGTTCTACAACCGTTATTCTGAGAATGTTTTTGATAACCTTTCAAGAACTCTCAGAGAATGTTAGCCAACGTTATGAGAACGTCCCCTAAAGGCTGTTTAGCATTTACAGTAAATTACCAAACACAAATATAACCAGTGCATGTACAGTAGAAAGGTGTACTTACAGAAGCAGAGAAACAGCGTATCTACACACATGGCATAGACATTAAAGAATCCATGTGCAATCATATAGGACCCAAATATCACAGTCTGTAAACATAAAGGAAAGATTTAATCACAACATCACATTCAGACCAATTATAATGATAACTGTAGTCCTCCTAAACAATTTATATGTGATACACGCTTTAGAACTAACAATGAAATGAATCTGCAATACTTCCACCCACCAGCAGAGGAACCCAATAGTAATTTAATGACGGCACCTCCTCCTGTATTACTGGAATTCTGCGAGTGAAGAAGAAGAACGCAAGGACACCTGCAAGAATATATATTTACATTATTAGCAAACACAAATCAGTGATGACACAATGTCCTGTTTTAAACAATGAGAATAATGCAGTTCTATAGAACTATATAGAACCAAACCGGTGACTTACCAACACTCCCTGAGATCAGCAGTTTGCCCAAAAACAGCAGGAAATCCGTCACCTTGTCCAGAACAGCAACTCTGGAGGGAACCGAACAGAATCGTGAACAAATGTTGCAACAGTAACGCTGAAAAACATGCTTTAAAAAGCTAAAAAAAGAAGAAAATCTACAGATTCTCTTTGCGTATACGTGACAGACATTCTTTGCAGCTTTGTGTTTTCACAATGACACCAGTGTTATAAATATTTTACTGTGCCGAGTGCTGCTGTACCTCATAACGTTCCTCATTAACAGGAAGAACGCATCCCGCGCAGACACGCAGAAATTCTTCCCGTATATCGCGACCTGGGAACACGAATCAAATGTCAGGAATTCCTGCAGGCCGGCCATATATCTTTTTCCACAACTCAAAAACATTTTGCGTTTAAAATGCATGCAGTACACGCTCATCCAAACTTATGGTACCAAAACAAACGCAGTGCAGTTCTGCCTGTGTTGTACCAAAATTTGACTTCTTGTGAGATTACAACTCCCCTGATTGTGATTGGTTCAAACACAGTGGAAGCTTCTAGGGTTACTCACCATGATGTAAGCGTTCCTGTTCATGAACTTAATAAAGTGCTCCAGGCACCAGAAACAGCATCTGAAGCAGCACAGCAGGAAGCGTGCAAACGCGTTATGAGCACCTGCAACCAAAAATGCATTGAAAAGAAAACATGCATGGCTTTCTTATAGCAAAACTATTTCAGTGATAAAATTAAGTTGATAAATCTGAAGAAATCATTTCAATGACCGATACTTTATTTTGAAAGTAGTGTGGCTGACAGCTGGAATAATGAATAATGCAATTTAAAGCGGCAATCTGTAACTTCTTTGGTTAACTAGTCTTTAATGGTAACTTAATAAGAATAACTCATAGTTTGAGCTGTTAGCTGTTAACCATACTAGCGTTAACCAACCAATGCTGATAGGTTGTCATTATGAACACATTGGCATCACCCAATGAGAATAAGGATTTATACCTTTCAGTTTGTGGTCCAGGTACTCCAGAATGATTCGGATAAACTGTACGATGGACAGGATTAAAGCTCCAAATGCGAGAGAGCCGGTGTGATACCTGAGCAGTCAAGGGCGAATGTTTAATTTCAGCTCTCTGTTATCCACATCATTTCATAACTGCAGAAATCCACAGTCTAGACATACCGCAAAGCCCTGCCAAAGGATAAGGCCAGAGGGCAGGGTGGGATGTCTTCCGGTTTCCTCAGGGCCCAGTAATAAGACGCAAAAGCCCCCGCCAGGGTGCACTGGCCCAGGGCAATGGTGAAATTGACCAGCCACAGGAAGACCAGCAAGTTACAGAGCTGAAACGCGAGGATGTATCGATGGTACAGACTCTCACCGCCATAAAATGCGAATGTACACTGGGAGCCTGGACACAGCTTAGTGACGTTTGATTGGCCGAATGTCTGAAACATGTCAGAGAGTTCAAAAGAGAAGTGAGAACTTTAAAGAGAATTCAGATTCAATGTGGATTCACTTAGTACAGTGTAAACACAGACAATGCTTACTTCTGGATTACAGGTGAGGTTGGTATATTTGCAGTCAGGCAGTGTTGACATTACTTTGTAAACCGCATCACCAGATGATGCCAGGAACCTGCAAGATGTTGTGGTTAAGGGCACAAAAGCTGTAGGGACAGCGGTTTAACTATTTACAGAACTGCTATGCTATTTCTAAGACGCTTGTGGCACCAGTTTTCAGTGAACGCTGCACAGTAGTACAAAAAGTACATTCACATAAAAAAACAGCATAAACAGTTAACATGCAACAGCAAAAATGCCTAAAATGTTTAACCTGGTCCAGTATTTATTTTAGGTTATAATAAGGTTTGGATACACAGCGGTAACGGCCCAGTATGCTATACAGAGAGCCAACAGGAAGAAGGTGATGATTGGATAAAACAGTGTGGACATGATGCAACCAATCGCCCTGCAGGAAAGACAAAGATAAATTTAACATTTAACAGTTGTGATGAAGAGAGAGAGAGAGACAGATAGAAAGCTTACTTGCTCCCCTCCTTCAGAAGAGCGATTGCAATTCGAACCCTGTTCCTCAGAAATATCAGCACTAAGATGATGATGCCCTCAATAACAGCCAAGGAGATCACTGTGGAGAAACATCAACTGTCATCAAAGTGATCTTCTCATAACATTCATCACCTGCCAGAGCATCTCAGATCAAATCAGATCATCATCAGATCTCATAGGTTAGGAGTAAATGAAGAATCTCACTGAAGATCAGCCAGGTCTGACTGAGCTGCAGATAAACTCGGAAATCAGTCTGAAAGCCGATATCTGAGATGGTGACATCAGACTCTGGCTTTCCCTTCAGTGAACTGTATTCCCAGTAACAATGCCATATTCCTGTGGAGAACACAGAATTAAACCCTTAGACATTATAATAAGATGGTGTTGTTATATATCAGAGGTAGGTCGGCAATTTCAGAGAGGCTAGCAATAGCAAGCTAACTTCGAAAGGATCGCACCTCCTTTCGGAGCACTTATTAAAAACACACCTCCTCATGCAAATACATAATTTGACAGGCAAACAGGACATCCAGTCACTGCCCTCATACTGAAAGCACTAATTGGATGAAATGTTTCTAGTAAAACAATTGCCTACTCTGGTCTGTGTAGTTCACTACACTTCACCCACCATATCCAACAGCGGCGATGACCCCGAAGATGACCATCCAGAACAGAACGCCAGCCGTGAACCTCAGCAGCAAAATAAACATCAGACTGACCAGCATGCTGATCACCAGACCTCTGCGAACATCCACAACACCACAAATACTTCATCAGCTGCAACACACTACTGTTCAGTGACATCATCTGAGGATTATTTTTCAGAGGTTATTTATCAAATAACTAATAAATCTTCTGATGATGTCTTCAGTGACATCATCTGAAGAAATTACTCTTCAGATGATGTCACTGGTCGTCAGATGATGTCAGTGGTCCTCAGATCACTGAAGACATCATCAGAAGATTTATTAGTTATTTGATAAATAACAAACAGTTTTTATTTGTTTCTTCAAGTAAATTTCACACCCTTTTTTTGCAGAAGTTCTACCTACATCAGAATCCAGAACCATGAACTGGCGTAATCCTCAAAGATCTTCACCCCCACCTCCTTAGCATCCAGCAGGCTGGTTATGCCACTGTAGAGCAATCAAACACTCCAAACATCAATACAAACAGTGACATCATCGTTCTAGCCTAACAAAAGGACGTGGACCGTACAAAGCAGTTTATGAGGGGCTGCAGTGACTGAAGTCTCTCACAAATGTGCCTCATACAGTCCTAAGAAGCTAAGAAGCAATGAGACCTACAGCAGGTTGTTATTAGGATCTACAGTGGGAGTCAGGTGGGAGTTTCACGCAGGGGTAAGTTTGATCTATCATCCTCCATTCATGACATGAAGCCACCAGTGGGTTGTGATGCACAATGGAGGATGTGTGTAAAGATCTTAGGCAGTAGATGCTACATGTTATTTAAATGCTACATATAGCTTTTAGTAGCATTAGCATTACACGCTTCACAACTAGTTTTCTGAACAATTGAAAGAATATTTGGTATAAATGGTTATCCTTCTAAAAATATCCTTCTTAAAGTTACATTTATGAAGTAATGTATACATGCATTATGAGGGTAAATGAGACAAATGTGAGATAAATCCGTCTCTACAGCAAAAAACAACAACAAATGGTCACAATAGATCTTGTGTCCCAGCGTTACATTACAATGGTATCATTCATGCATTTATGAATTTGGCAAATGCAAATGTTTTCCAAAATGACTTATAGTGTATTTAAGTTGTGCTTTTATCAGTGTGAGCGATCCCTGAGAATCGAACACGTGACATTTTGTGCTGTTGCAATGCAAGGCCTAACACATTTCAAACTGCATTTAGACAATCTGTCCTGTTCTTGTCGATTAACACTATCAGTTTGGTTCCCTGGTAACCAGATAATCTTCTTTAACTCCTTCTATTTGCCTTTCATCTGCTAACAAAGCTCCTTAACTACTGCAGTGTCTGAATGACCTCGGTTTCTGTGTTTACACAGAGCTGTTTTAATTCAGTTTCACAGACTCTCAGAGCGTGTGCAGAATATGCGGTTAGGAAAGTTAGTCTGCAGATAAGCTAAAGACAAGGTCATGTTTCAAGGCTGAAAGAAGAAAGACCTTTTAGTTCCTTGCTGCATGGCTGTAACTTTGCTACAAAAAAAGAAGCATTCAGCGCATTACAAAAATACACAGGAAGCCAAAAACTTCATCCTCTGCAAACAGGTAAAAAGATTTGTGTTAAAGTCACGTGAAGTTTCGGTAAGCGTATTTAACCAAGTTACCGGTTAGAACGGCAAAGTAAAAATAAGTAACATCAGGTCAATAATGGCAGTGGAAACTCATGCAAACATGCGTAGCTTAACTTATCACACGGCTTAAAAGGCCAGACACACTCTGACCTTTGTAAAACCACATGTCATACCCAGATAAAACTGTCTCCTCTTGCCTAGATGGAAAGACAGTATATTTAAGAACAACCATTGGAAGGAACTTGTTTGCAATGCAGCTAGCTAGCCAACTGCGACCGTTTTATTAAACTGCAAAATTAAACACAGATTAACTTTCAAATGATAATCTTGTCACTACGCATTACAAGAAAAACAAAAAAAGAAACGCATGAGTTTATATTGAGGAAAACTGCTTGACTTTTGACTGTAGGCTGAAAGATATGTTCATACTTAGAAAGTCGTTATGAGGCGATACTGAACTCAGACACAAGATGAGAAACATACCAATAACATGAACTTACTTTGCTGCCTCTCTCAGATCAGCGACACTCCTGGTTGCACCGTGTCCATCTTTGAAACTCGTTTTGTTGGCAACAGTCAATGTCCCGTTTCTCGTGATGAAATCAGGAAAGCACCTCTGAAGGACTGAGAGAACATGGAAATACTTTCAGTTGAAGCTAAACTGACTCACAGGAAGAAAAACGAGTGAATTATAACTGAACTCTTCAACTTATTTCTGATGCATCAACCTTTACGTGTCACGTTACGTTCGTTTTTGAGGACATGCTCTGTGTCTGTCTGCTCTTTTCTTGTCCTCTGCAAGGCCTGAATTCCTCCGAGCAGATAAGACGCAGCTATCTAAAGGTTTTGTATCAAATCTGTGCCACTTACAGATAAAACACGCTGCTTTTCTTACACTGGCAGAGTGGACATGGTATCTTCTCAATCTTCTCTTCTGTGTCTTACAATGTTACTTGAAAGCAGATACAGTGGTCTCAAAACTCTTACTCTTACTTTAACTCCTCCAAGCTTGCAAGCAACATGCATTAAACTGGTCAGTGTTGAGTTTATATACTGAACTTCTAACCAATCAGTCATTCGATTAATCACCTGTAGCCCAACTGGTCCAGTACTGCATTAGCAGCGCAAAGGTTGTGGGTTCGACTTTTTTTTGTGGGTTGGCATAAAAACGTTTGCCAAATACATAAACATTCAGACATTTTCCACCATTATGACTGTTAGCATTTATTTAAATTTGCACCAAAACATTTAAACTCACATGGTCTGCTTGGCACAATCATGGAGGGACAATCTTCATCCCTAAGCACCTGAGAAATTGGCTGTCAAACAACAAAAAAGACAAAAAAATACTTCACCATGTGTGGTTCTGAATGTCTCATTCACTGTGTGGATGTGTGAGAATCCAGTGACTCAGCCCATCAGAACACTGACCGTCTGCACCGATACATTTACACACTGTAGGCGTCTGTTAGCGCCCGTGTGTACAAGCATGACGTATCGTCTTGCTAAGCATTAACCAGCCGCCATCGCATCTGTATGCTTAACCCATGTCCTTTTAAGGAAGTTGCCACACTTGGCGGCCATCTTTGCTACTTGAATCTACTGGAATGGGGGAACACGGATATCTCTCAAAATGTTGGCTACGGTGGGACTTCCTTCGCTAGAGCGGCCATATTGAGCGTTGGAGTTTTCCCATTTATACACAGAATATAGCATCTTGTTAACTCTATTATCTTTGGTGTAAATGACCATTAAAGGCATAGAACTGATTTTCCTGTAGAAATAATTTAACAGAATGTTCAAGAACATTAAATCTTTGAAGATAAAGCGTGTCATATCTTTGCCTCCAGCTGTAACAGGATATAAATAATATATTCAAAGCGGTTTTGCAGTGAATCTTCTATTAGAAAGATGTCATACCTTATCAGGATTATTAAACCCTGGTTTGCAGAATTGCTTGTAATATTCCCAGTAGCTTTTATTGCGTCTGTAGCTGTATTGCATGTCAAGGTATGTAGCAAATCTATCCGGGCACTTGGACACACATAGCTGAGGATAAACAGAGGAAAGAATCAATCAGTCAAACATTATAATGCAAACATTATAGAGCCAAAATATTTGCCGTTTGTGTTACCTGAGTTGTAGGGCACTGCAGGTTAATGAGGACTGTCGGCTTGGCACATTGTAGAATGTTGAAGTAAAATAATATGGCTTTATTTCTGCGGAAAGACAATTTAGAAAAAGTTAAAACTTCATACACTGTGCAAATATTCCCATCATTTTTCAGGGCTGACTTTTTTCAGGGGCGCAATATTCAATATGATTTACGTATTTCTTAAAGTAAAACTTATTTGTATTGCATCCATTTCTCTCTCTCATACTCACGCATTGTGAGTGCCCTGTTGTCCACAGAACTGCCCATAGCTGTCTGTTGGGTACACCACTTTCCGGGGGTCTCCATGCATCCAAGCTTAAGATGTAAATGACAACAACCAATCACATTTCATCACACAACATTGAGTTACAACCATTGGACGCTTTACATAATTGCATTATTAAAATGTATGGAACAGACATGGAACAAATTTGCACCAAATGTTCAGTACCAGAGACTTCAGTATTTAGGGCAAACTAACCTGCAGCCACAATTAAAGACAAACAATGATAAAAACGGAAAATTACAAACTCGCAATGAAATTTAATTTGTTCATTTGATTTGCAGCACAAGAGGTTTTCTGCATGTAACTGGATATCTGTGACATACAATGAACTGGCCAATCACACTGCAGCTCAGACAATCATTACGCCCTGTGATCTAATTACTTGAAACTATAAAGTGATGCATTAAGCGGTGAAATCAGATTCCTGATCTGATGCCATCCAATCAGCTGAAATCTGATTCACCTGAAGTGGAAACAGGAATCGTATTTGAGATTAAAGCTACAATTCATAACGCTTCATAAAACTGCAGGTTACTTTACATCCAAACGACACTGTTTGGGAAATTGGACCCAATAGCTCACATTATAAATCATTATTATAACTTTACCGTTAAGAATCAGAGTAAAGAGATTGTATTGAACACTGATCTTCATACACTTGCTCAAAACCTGACTTTGGTTCCTTTGTAACTCAAAAGAAGGCCAACGAGTTCCCAGCCAATCACATTAATGTATTCTCGTCCAAATTAAACCAACAGGATGTCAGAGTGGAACCAAGCGAGAAAAACAGTCAGAACCTTACATGACACTTCCACTAAATCCCCTTCTGATCTGAGAACAGTCAACAGTCAAAAACGTCCTACGCATTTATAACCACCACAGACGGTGTGTTACCAAAATAGACAGATCGTACAGTCGCGCAAGCTGTGAGACTCCCAGAAGCAGCTCAAGTGTATGAGGCTCTCGCTGTCTTAACCGCAGGCTCCGCGTTTAATACCATCAATTATGTAACCAATCAAATGTCACGGTGAATGAATGGCTTGCTTTTTCTTTTCTTTTAAGAAGTTTAACGACGCTGCTGTTTACGACTGTCGTTCCCCCGCTGTTTCTATTGGCCGTTAAACAGTGACGGATACATGAGTTGCATTATGTAACGCTCTCCTGTGAACCGCACGCTAATGAGCGAAACTCACCCACTGTTCCCAGCGCAATGTAGCCAAGGATGACGATGACGAAGATCACACAGCAAAGCACGTCTGTGCAGCCCCTGCAGAGGAAATGCAAGAACGTAAGAGACAGGATAAAAGTGCTGAACGCAACATTTAATATATATTTACACTCAACTTTTGTTCGCTTTTAAGAGAACATTAGGAAGAACATTAGCATTTTTGAGAGAACATTAGCAAACGTTCTGAGAATGTTTCTGAGAATGCACAGAAAGTTCCTCAAAGTAAGTTCACAGAGACTCGCTTTCAAGGCCTCTGGTTCTGAAAGCAGGAATATTTTCCTTCTCCCTGAGGGAAACAGCTGAGCTGATAATGAAGGCATGAGATCTGAAGGACACACCTTCAGAGAAACTGTATGCTTATTTGTACTCTGAACTCTGGCCTGAATCTCTATTTCAGACACATGTGCAGCTACCTGCACTGGGTTTACAGCTGCGGCCTGTAATGTTTATGGATAAAATGAAGAAAAATCAGTTAGTATGAAACATGCTTGAAAGATCATTGTTTAAAACGGTCCCCTTATCTTATTCCTAATTCCTAACAGTAAATATATAATAATAATTTCATCATTTAAGTTGTCATGTCCTATTTTCTTGCTAATGCTATTTGGCTTAATTTGACTTAACATAAATAAAGAGAAATAATAAAGTTACCTGCAATTTCATGTTACAAACAGAGATGGTGTTAGAGAAGCGAATTAAGGACTGCAGCTTTAGAATTTAAAGGCGTCAGATCAAAGAAAACTGGATTGCTGCTTTGTGAAATAAAAGAGTTTGATTTAAAACTTTATGTAATCTCTAAGACACACGATCCATGTTTATGTCATAGAGTTTGATAAGATAAGAGACTAAGCAAACTAACAAAATAAACTTCACCATGCAACTGGGTCATCTGTGAGAGCTTGTATTGTACCCAATCACAGGAACCAAGCACAGTTCAGCACAGAGATAACAGACTGTGCCAACACTACACAGCCTGGCATTTTAGCTCAGTCAACCCAAATAAACTCATCTTTGCAAAGCCCAGTAACAGCTAATCATATCCTGTAAAAGCTGTGTTATACAAACATTAAAATACATTTAAAATTAATAGCTGAATTAACTCACAACCTGCTGAAATGTATTAAGTGGGTAAGTTAATAAGGTAAATTAGCAAAGGTGGGACTCATTAGCATCATTGATCTCTCAGCTCTGTGGAGGGAGGAGATGAGCTGTACCGTCCGATAGCACTGCTAATATAATCATTGATCCACCAGAAGCTGTAGATAAACATGCCAGTGGAGAGACAGGTCCATGAATGAAGTCAATACTTTGATTATTAACAGACACACATTCAAACTACAGCCAAATAACAGGACAAACCTCAGAGCCTTTGACCTGAATCAGAACAAAAGATGTTTGTTAAACCTGTAACTAACTCACTTGCATCGCCTTTAGAAACTACGTACAATTCTGAGAGATAGATTGTGTTGTGTGTTTTAGGAAGAAACAGTCACATTTTATTGCTTTTTCATGATTGCTCATAAGATAAAATAACAGGGAACATTCTCAGATGTTCTGAAGTTATAAAAAACAGTCCTATCATACTATTAGTTTAATGCTCTGTGACATTATATAGCAAATATATCAAAATGTTATTTTTAAGCTGTTGGTAGAATAATGTTTTAAAAATGTTACAGGATTTAAAAAAAATGTTTGAATCTTGTTTCATTAACCAAGCAAAAAACATTCTTAGAATAATCTATGTAATGTTTTTGTTACTAATAGAAATGTTAAGGAAATATTCTTACAATGTAAAATCAAGTATTTAGCTCAGATAGAGTGATACTGCACCTATTGTGAACGGGTCCTCGGAACGTGGGGTCAAATTTGTGCGGCTCCCCTGCAAGACAAAAACAAAGCGTTAATCATTTCCAAAGTCTGAAACACGTTTGGGTTCCTGGAACCCACCCAAAGTACAAACAAACACTAAATCCAAACACTTCTAAACGCCGTTTGTTTGATCAACACCCTGTTCGTGAAAACAAAGCGCTCGATGGAGCAGCCGAGGTCCGTACTGTCCCACAATGCCTTGGGTGTCCAGCGCTCTAACAAAGAACGGGAAAACAACAGCCCTACCTGCCACATGTTAGCTTTTTTCTCAAAGTATTTGCTGTAATTTCCTACCTAATTCTGTCTTGTAATATCCTCCTTTAGGTGCCGTCATGATTGGCTGTTCTCTGAACGAAGACGGTGCGTTTATATAACGTTTCCGTTCGCCTGTCACTTCCTACGAGGGCAGCGGTGGCACCTTCTCTCGCTCCTCTGATCGGTTAATCATTACACACAAAGCCGGGTTTGCAGGAGTGGGTGCCTGCGTCACCTCCATCTGCTTATCTCGTTCTCCGCTCTTTTATCTCTTCACTCTTCTCATCCCTTCTTTCTCACAGCTTGTCTATTTCTCCTCGTTCAATCCACCCTCTTTTCTCTTCCATCCCAGCGTTTTTCTGTCTCGTTTCTGTCTCACAAAGGAAACGGCGCCGCGTCTCGCAGCTCAGACGGCAGCATCCACTGACTCAACAAACACAATGAGACGACGGCGTGTGAGACCACCTGCTCAAAGCCCCTCACACTCGCAGGCTCTCCAACAACATCTCCAACATCTGAAAGTGCACCTAGCTAACATATTCTGTCAAAGTTCTCTCACAGCTATTAAAATGTGGCTGAGGTAATGTTAAGAGAATGTTTTTAATGCTATATATAAAATATCAAAAACGTTATTCTGAAGTTGTTAGTGGAGCTTTTTAAAAACATTACAGAATTAAAAACATATGAATGATGTTCCAATAGACAAGCAATATTGTGGCATTTGAAAATAACATTTGTAATGCCTTCCTTAATTAACAGAAACATTTTGGAAACCTAAAATCATAAGCATGATAAAAATGCCCTCGCACCATCTCCCCTCAGGGGAATCTGCAGTCTGATACTGAGGTAATGCTCATTAGACACATTCCTGACTTCAAACGGGCCGTCTGGCTGCGGCACTCGTTGACAGCGCAGAACCAAGACGTGGGTCCGCTGGGATCTGTGCCAGTAAAACGACCAAGCTGGGCTAGCAGACGTCAACAGCAGGTGGCCTACGTTTCCTTTCCGGATCGTGGGATCTG
The DNA here is from genome assembly GCA_036877545.1 of Yasuhikotakia modesta. Lineage (NCBI taxonomy): Eukaryota > Metazoa > Chordata > Actinopteri > Cypriniformes > Botiidae > Yasuhikotakia > Yasuhikotakia modesta. The sequence goes on along the minus strand of JBAJNP010000056.1, from coordinate 2,207 downwards.
ACTGCATGTCTCTGTAACGCCACAGCTGAGATACGATCTCATTAACTCTCTAGTTGTTTATAGTGTCATCTGTACATTGAGGGAACTAATGATATGTACTGTACTGTAGGCAACTCATGATAACTTTAAATTCTGCTAATGGCTTGTATATTTATTGATTAATTGGCTAAGAGTGGCGAAGCTCATTTAGATGAAAAATACAAGCTCTGTCCGAACAGCCTTTAGAAACCACTGAGGAAATCTTAAAGTCATACAAAAACTTGGAACAAACTCCACATTTTTTCTTTACAGAAAAGAGGGAAGGAAAACAGGACAAAAACAAGATGTTGGATGAGCCCCAAGAAACAGCCTGACCAATCAAAACAATTTTCCCTCAGTGTTAATCATTAACATTTATTCATGTGGCACAATGTTTATAAATTACAGTGCATTTACAGTATATAGTATATCTGTATTTACAGTATAGCCATACATCCAAACTTGAAAAAAAAGAATGTTTTGAATACTTAAATTGAACAAAGAAGAGACAGATAAGAGAGGAATAAAGATTATACACGAGCAAGGACGAACAGGGTAGAGAAAGAGAGAGATGGTGGGACCAGCATCGATACGACACCGTGTAGCCATGTAGCTATGGACAGAAAGGTCAGGACATTTGGAAAATGCCCCAGGGAATTATGGGAAAACAATGTCAGCATCGCTGTAGCAGTGTCAGCTTTAACTGTCCTCAATCTGATTGTCCCGAGTGTACTTTATACTTTTCCTCAGACCCAATGTTAGCTGGCAACAAGATGCTTAAAAACAAATACATAAAGCAAGGATTAGAGGAACGCGAGCTTGTCTAGTCATAAGTAAATTAATGTTATTAACGTCAAGGCTTCACAATTCAAGATACTTAAGACTGTTACAACAAAATACAGAGAGAAACATCTTGAGGCACATGAGCAACAGACAGCAGATCTTATCTTCGCTTCTCTGTCTCGTTTATAATCTCTCCGACATTTAACAGACTGAGCGCTTCGTCAGTGTTCATGGCCTAATCGCATCATTTGAAACGCAGCCAAATAACAGCTGGTGGCAATTCGTCCTGGGTGAACAAAATGATCACAGTCACAAACTGCCTCTTCATGGACACTAATCTGAGCGTCACAGCTCATTTGATACTGTCTCTAAACAGACGCACCTTCTTTAATGCCAAATGCCTCTTTTGTCTTTTAGGCGTCTGAGTGATTCATTCTGACATTTGTGTCAACTTCACATAATGCCAACTTTACGTAGACGTCAACTTTACAAGAAAACTTCAACATTTTCTGTGCTCTGAATTACTGCATCTGTCTAGGGATAAAATAACATCGTACAGACGTTATTTTCCCTCATGTTTTATTAAAATTTTCCCAACAACAAGCCATGCTGAGTTCCAGACAAAAGCACTTTAGAATGAAGCTCCTTTATCTCAGCGGAGTCACATTTTCCTAAACAATCCCTCTGACAAGAGATTTATTCTGTCTTGCTTCTCTTGAGATAAATGTATTATAATGCGCTGGCACAGAATGAAACTATTATTCCTCAGAAAATCAAGCTAAATATGTCAGAAAGGGTTTGAATTCAGAGTGTGGAAACTCAGTATTGCCTTCCTTGAATTATTCAATGATTATTCTTTAAAGTCCAACGTTATGAGTTTTCTCTCAATCTCCATCTACCAAGCTTGTTTGTACCAACACGTTCACACACTGAGGGCAGTGTCTCGCAGGTCGTGCCGTTTAACACAAGTCTCATTCACTGCTGTCTGTAAGAAATACACCGCAGGTGCGGATAGGGTGGGTTTGGTCTAATGGAAACTGTGTGGTGACCTTTTCCTCACTCTCCTACCAGGACATAAAGTTACACCCTGCGAGACTAAGTCACAAGAAACAGTGACAAAAAACATGCAATTTGCCTGTTAAACCGTGCAAGTTCCTAATGACTTACAGTATCAACTATTGAACAAGTAATCAGACAAATTAATTGAATTAATTCAACAGTTTACATGCTGAGTGTAAAAAAACATTTTCACAGAAACACTAGGGCAGACAGGGTCTCCAACTTAGATATTGGAGAGTCGCTGTTTTGCTGAGTTAAACCCACCTGCCTGTAATTAATCCAGCAGTCTGTGATAAGCTAGATCAGGTGTGTTTAGAGTTTAGTTAAACTCTGCAGGAGAGGAGCTA